>PVKV010034340.1:0-17793 GCA_004027835.1 Alouatta palliata
CGTGTGGTGGCACATGCCTGTAATCCCAGGAACTTGGGAGGTGGAGGCACAAGAATCGCCTGAGTCCAGGAGGCAGAGGTTGCAGTGACCCGAGGTCATGCCACTGCACTCCAGCCTGGGTGACTAAAGCAAGACTGTCTCAAAAATTAAGAAGAAAGGAAACACACATGTCAATGACAGGAAGGTCTGGGGTTCCTCTTAGATGCCCCCAACTTCAGGTGCCTGGGCTGGCACCTGTGTCTCCCATCAGGCTGATGCCAAGAGGCCCTGTGGGGTGACAGTGCCAGGCACAAGTTCTGGGCCTCAAATCCCCATTCCCCAACAAACTGGCTGGGTGACCTTGGGCAAGTGACTTTGTCTGTCTGGGCCTCAATGTCTTCCTCTGTAACATGGGCACAACCATGTCCTCACCTCTCACGTGGCAGGGCAGAGGCACAAAGAACAGGGCCTGGTCTGTGGTTTGAGCATAACTGATGCCAATGTATTTTTTAAGTCAGATTTTTCTTATTTTCTAAAGCCAGGGTCTTGCTATGTTGCTCAGATGCCCAAGCTGGTCTCAAACAACCCCTGGACTCAAGTGATTCTCCTGTCTCAGCCTCCCAAGTAGCTGAGACTCCAGGCCCCCAGCACAGTGCCTGGCTCAGGATGCTGGTGTTGATCTCATTGGTACTGACAGTATTTTGTGAGCGTTTTCAAACAGCTAATGAGAAAAGCTCAGAGGTGCAGGGGCCTTGGCTTCCACCCTTCCCCCTCCCCAGCCTCGTTTCCACAGTCTCACACTGACCCTCAGAACCTGCCCTGGATCCAGAAGGTCAGAAACTGGGCAAGAGGGCTGGGCGAAGTGGCTCACGCCTATGATCCCAGCGCTTTGGGAGGCCGAGGCAGGTGGATCACTTGAGGCCAGGAGTTCAAGACCAGCCTGGTCAACATGGTGAAACTGGTCTCTACTAAAAATTCAAACATTAGCCAGGCATGGTTGCAGGCGCCTGTAATCCCAGCTACTTGGGAGGCTGAGGCAGGAGAATCGCTTGAACCTGGGAGGCAGAGGTTGGAGTGAGCGGAGATCACGCCATTGTACTCCAACCTGGGCAGCAGAGTGGGGTTCCATGTCAGAAAAAAAAAAAAAGAGGGGCTGAGGTTGCCGCGTGGGCATGCTCACAGCAGGAGTCAAGGGCACCTTGACCGGTTCTGCAGCTCCCATCCCTGGGCTACCACTTCCCGTTCCCAGCTGTGTACCCTAAGGCAACTTACTTAGCCCCTCTGTGCCTCAGTTTCACCACATGGAACATGGGGAGGATAACAGTACATCCTACATGGAACTGTTACATACGAACGCCTCTAATCCATGTCCTGAAGCACTCTGCCGGCAGTATGTATGCTAGCTGTGATCATTTTGATTGCCACTGCTGATTCTATCTAGTGGGGCGACTCCCAGAGCTTTTGGGCCGCAGCCCAGTGAGGCAGGACAGAAGGCGCCGGCCGCACTTTGGCGCTGTTTGCTGCACGTGGCCTGGGTGCGGATTTGGAAGGGTGCGCAGATCCCCTGCTTCCGCCAGGGGTTATCAACATGGTCCTACTCAAACTGCCAGGCACCAGGTCTCCCTGAATCCTTCCCGCCATCCTGGTATTACTCCCATTTTCCAGATGAGATCAGCACAGCAGAAAAGAGTAGTTTTGGGGGTGCCCGGCACCTGTACTGTGTGCCCCCACACCAGGCCAGCTCAGCATCTTGCTGCTCTCAATCCAGCAGGCAGAGGAAGGCTTTCAAGACACAGGTGAAGATTTAAAAAACAAACAAAAAAATAGCCAGACATGGTCTTGCACACCTGTAGTCCCAGCTACTCAGGAGACTGAGGCAGGAGAATCACTTGGACCCAGGAGTTCAAGGCTGCAGTGAGCTATGATCATGCTGCTGCACCATCTGTTGCCTGGGCAACAGAGTGAGATCCCGTCTCAGAAAAAACCAAAAAACTTTAACCTCAAATATCATACATCTGTCTGATGGTTTAGCTGTTTACTAACGTGTGCCTCCTCTACCAAAGCGTCCCCCAGGACAGGCACCTTTGCCTGTTTTGTCCCCAGGAGTCTTTGGCAAGATCCCCGGGGCTGGCACAGTATGTGGCATACAGCAGGAGCTCAATAAGTATCTGTGGGAGGAATGAGCAAATTTGCAGAGGAAGTTAAACAAATCCATGCATTTGTTCAAGGGGTAACCTGGTGAAATGTGCATTTAGTAGGCACCTACTGTGTGTCTGGTGGGAGGGTGCTCACGACACTAAAAGGGCAGAAGCCGACCCCATCCTTGGCTTGGGGAGCACGGCCAGTGGCTCTCAGCCAAAGAGGGCGCTGGAGATCCCTCCCTGCCCCACACTTAAAAACTTTTGAAACAGCGACTGAGGTTGTGGGGCGGGCAGGTGGGGGTGGGCCAGAAATTAGTACGCAGGGTTGCAGACCCAAAATTGTCACCAGCACCCTGGAGACAAGCCCTGGTGTGGCACGCTGGCTTTTTAACCATCTGTCCGCTGTCCTCAACCCAGTGGGCCCGCTCCTATGGGAAGATTCTCCTTCCATGAGATGGAGTGGGCACACCGTATCCATTCAGAGCAGAAGCTTTGAGAGCCACCACATGGTTCCGCCCGAGTCCCAGGACAGGGCAGACATGTAGACAGAGCTATAGCCAACCCACCACAGGTACACACACGCGCGAGAAGCGAGCCTCTGCCACTGTGAGCCACTGCGACCCAGGCTCACTCGTCACTGTGGCGTCGTGCAGCCGAAGCTGCCTGGCGCATCCCGAAGAGCCTGCATCGCCTGAGTGCTTCTGGGTACCGGCCCCTGTGCTCACTCCACACTGATCCCTCCCCATCCCCTCGGAAGCAATGGAAAAGGAGACTCACAGGCGGCCAGGACACTTGCCCCAGATCGCATCGTGGGACCAGAATTTGAACTCAGACCCTGTGATTCTGAAGATCTCACTCTTTACCACCATGCTATAAAAAGCAGGAAAGGCCGGGCCCGAAAACCACAAACGGCTCCAGAGAACAACCATGACGCAACAATGACACGGTGTCCTTCCAGAAAATTGTGTGAGTTCCTCCTCCACTTGTAATGCAGTCGGAGTTTTGCGCTGTCATCAGGAGCTGTGCAGAAGCCAGGCTGCCAGCAGGGTACGGAATTAAAAGGGCCCTCTAAGCTCCACAAACAGGAGAAGTTTAATTTCCCAATATAAATGGCAGTGACCCTCAGGTTACTTGCCAGTAAGAAAGTCTCCAGAACTTTATCGTTTGCCAATAGGAAGTGCAGATGCTGCAGCAAAGTCTATCTGTTGCTTTTCAAAACACCACTTCCCCACCTCTCCTCCTCCTCTGCTCACAGAAGTTGCCAACGCTTAGATGTAAACAAAAATGTTCCAGGCCAGTCTCTCTCTATGGGTCACGCTGTCGAAGGCTGTGAAATCAAATTAGCAGGTTGTGACTAGGAACTGCTTTAAATAATGAAAGAGCATGGAACAGAATAGAATGGAATGGAATAGAAAACATTAACGTGTATCACACATGGTAAGAGTACTTGAGAGATTAGTTTCAATTGTGTGTGTGTATGTGTGTGTGTGTGTGTGTGTACTGCGTCACACAGAAACATATTTTGGACTGTGAGTTGTGGTCAAAACAGCCCTAAAATAATTGAACTAAGCCAGAGGCACTCCTATCTCCTTTATCAGACACGCACTTTGCCAGCCTTTCTTGCGGTAAGAATAAGTAGGCACAGTTCTGCAAACAGTAAAAACCAAAGTGTACAGACAGGTTCTGCTCAGTGAGACTTTCAGGGAAGGCTCAGGGACAGTTTTTCTTCCAGAATACAAAGACAGAGCTTCTCTAGACAGACAGTCTCTTGCTGCTGCTTCCAGCTTTGAATACAGTTGCGATGACTAGAGCTGTGGCAGCCGTTTTGCAACCATGAGACAACAAACCTAATGCTGAAAAGTTCATCCACAGAGGACGACAAAAAGACCGTGTTTCTTTTTTGTGAGACAGAATCTTGCTCTGTTGCCCAGGCTGGCATGCAGTGGCGTGATCTCAGCTCACCGCAACCTCCGCCTCCCAGGTTCAAGTGACTCTCCTGCCTCAGCCTCCTGAGTAGCTGGGATTACAGCTGCTTGCCACCATGCCCAGCTAATTTGGGACGCCCAAAGTACTGGGATTTCAGGCATGAGCCACCACGCCCATCTTAATTTTTGTATTTTTAGTAGAGACGGGGTTTACCATGTTGGCCAGGCTGGTTTCGAACTCCTGACCTTAAGTGATCTGCCCACCTCAGCCTCCCAAAGTGCTGGGATTACAGGCGTGAACAACCACGCCCGTCTAATTTTTGTATTTTTAGTAGAGACGGGGTTTACCATGTTGGTCAGGCTAGTCTCGAAACTCCTGACCTCAAGTGATCTGCCCGCTCTGGCCTCCCAAAGAACTGAGATTTCAGGCATGAGCCCCCACACCGGGGGCTGACTACAGCCAGCCAGCCCAGACTGTGTTGTTAGTAACTTCTTGGGCTGCCCCCCTCCAGACTTGTTAATCCTTATGGTTTAAGCCACTATTTGGTTTCCCATTATTTGCAGCCAAATACAACCTGAGGCAAAAGAGCTTCCATTTCTGGGTATCTTTGCAACCCAGGGCAAGGCCTCGCACATGGGTCGGGGGCTGTTCTTTGTGGGTCACTGGTTAAGAAGAGAGGCCAAACAAAATGGGAGAGGGCTGGTGGAAAGGGACTTGAAGCAAAGCCCACTGTGGTTGATTGCAAAGTAGCCAAAAATTCTCCTTCCTCAACCCGTACGCTTCGCAGCTCCTCCTATGAAGAAGAGGGGACCGGGTGCAGTGGCTGATGCCTGTAATCCCAGCACTTTGGGAGGCCAAGGAGGGCGGATCATGAGGTCAGGAGTTTCAGGAGTTCGAGACCAGCCCGACCAACATGGTGAAACCCCGTCTCTACTACAAATACAAAAATTAGCTGGGCATGGTGGCACGTGCCTGTAATCCCAGCTACTCAGGAGGCTGAGGCAAGAGAATCACTTGAACCCAGGAGGCAGAGGTTGCAGTGAGCCGAGACTGCGCTACTACACTCCAACCTGGAAGACAGAGCGAGACTCCATCTCAAAAAAAAGAAAGGAAAAAAAAGAAGTGGGGTCTGCTGGGTGCGGTGGCTCATACCTGTAATCCCAGCACTTTGGGAGGTCAAGGCAGGCAGATCACAAGGGCAGTAGTTCAAGACCAGCCTGGCCAACATGGTGAAACCCCGTGTCTACTAAAAATACAAAAATTAGCTGGGCATGGTGGCACGCACCTATAATCCCAGTTACTCGGGAGGCTGAGACAAGAGAATCACTTGAACCCGGGAGGCGAAGGTTGCGGTGAGCTGAGATCACACCATTGCACTACAGCCTGGGCATCAAGAGCAAAACTCTGTCTCAGGAAAAAAAAAAAAAAAAAGTGGGGTCTATTACTTCAGCCCTTGACCCTGGGCTGGCTTCTTGACTTGCTTTGGCCAACAGAATGTGGCGAAAGTGATATATGTGATTCTGAGCCTGGCACGCTTCCACTCTTTGCCCAGCTGCCAGGTGAAGAAGCCCAGGCTGGCCTGCAACAGGATGAGAGCCACGTGCTCATCACCCCATCACCCCAATTAACAGTCAGCCAAGCCCTAAACGCAGAGCCACCAGCTGCCCAACAGCTGACTACAGATACCCAGCCCAGCCCAGAAGCACTTAGCTAAGCCCAGTCCAAATTCTAATCATTGGGATCATGGTTTTCCTTTTTCTGTTTATTATCGTTTGATTTTCTGAGACAGGGTCTCGCTCTATTGCCCAGGATGGACTGCAGTGGTACAATCGAGGCTCACCGCAGCCTTGACCTCCCGGGCTCCAGGGATCCTCCCACCTTAGCTTCCTGAATAGCTGGGACTACAGGCGCACGCGACCACATCTGGCTAATTTTTTGTGGAGACGGGGTCCCACTATGTTGCCCAGGCAGGTCTCAAATGCCTGGGCTTAAGTGATCCTCCCATCTTGACCTCCCAAAGTGCTGGGATTACAGACATGAGCCACTGTAGCCGGCTAGGGCTGTTTGTTATGTAGCAACAGCTCACTGCTACAGCTCTCTTTGGGGACTAGGAAATAACTTTGACCCCACACCTGACTCATCCATGTTTTATCTATGCCACCTCCCAAATCTCTCCAGTCTGTGCCCTCCTCTTGTGACCACTATTCTGGCCCAAATCTAGGCCCTACTGTTTCTCCCACTACCCAGCCTGGGTTCATATTTGGCTTCTTCACATCTGTCATTAAAATAGTCAAAAGCTTCCCTACCAATTGGTAAATAAATGCTGCCCGAGCAGCCTCGGCTCCTCCTATATTCCTGCCCCGCGCTGGACACCGAGATGCCACATGCAAATGATCATAGGAAGCCCACTTCCCCGGCCCGGCTCCCTCCGGCCTCTGCTCCTCCCCACCAACCCCCTTCCTCCCTAGCCACCAGCTGGACCTGCCCAAACTACCAGTCTGACCTCTGCCTGGGAGCTTTCCTGGTGTTTGGGAATCTGGGCATTTGACTGAGTCAGGTTCTGTCCCATGAGCCCTTGGCTACAGTCACTTCCGACTTCATCATTTTCGTCGCCCCGGCCAAGGAGTGCTTACTAAGTGCTTCATCTTACTTCAGTTCATTCTCACAGCAACCCTTTGAGGCAGATGCCGTGATCCTCATGCCCATTACCCAGATGAGGAGACTGAGGCCAAAGAGGGGTGGGTACTTGCCCAAGGTCACCCAAGAGCCAGGATTTGAACCCAGCTGAGACTCCTAAGCCCATGGGAACTACATGACGGTGCCAGCCTGGCCATCTCCCCCTCCACCCTCCACAGCAGGGAGTACCGTGACAGGTTCCCCACCTCCACCAGTTACCACCCGGCCAGGTCCTCTATCCCTTGCGTTGTCCTGAAATGCCTCAATCTGGCAGAAGACTTTTCTATACAGTGAGAAGAAAAGAAAAAGGAAAAAAGAAGAAAAGAAATTTTTAAAAAATGCCCTGAATGAGTCACTCCCGTGCACCTTCGTCAGACAGAGAAGTCAGGTGATGCATTCACCTGGGATATGGACTTCGCATGCTGTGATGCCTAGAAGTGAAGCTCTTAGGATGTATTTCCAAGGCGTTCGTTTGTAGTGAGTTCAATGGTGGCCCCCACCAAAAAAAAAAAAATATGTAAACATCCCAGAACCTGTGGATGTGGCCATGCTTATTTGGAAAATAAGGTCTTTGCAGATATAATTAGATGAATTATCTTGAGACGAGACCATCCTGGATTACCTGGGTAGGCTCAAAATCTCATGATAAGTGTCCTCTTAACAGCAAAGGAGATGTCACAGAAGAGACGAAGGCCACATGAGGAAGGGGGCAGAGCTTAGTGTCATGTGGTTAGGAGCCAAGGACCACCTAGAGCTCCAGGAGCTGGACCAGGTGAAGAAGGGATCTTCCTTAAAGCCTCCGGAGGGAGCACAGCTCTGACCACCCCAGTGGCCGTGCTACCACCTTGATTTTGAACTTAGGGGCTCTGGAACTATACGAGACTAGCTTTCTGCTTTAAGATCCCGCATTTGTGGTATTTGTTACAACAACAATGGGAAACTAATGTACATGTAAGTTTCTCAGACAGACAAGCAGCATATAATACGTACCGAGTATAGAACATGTATATCTAGCCTGGGCAACACAGCGACACCCCAACTCTACAAAAAATTTTTAAAATTAGCCAGGCATGCTAGTGTGCATCTATGGTCCCAGCTACTTGGGTAGCTGAGGTGTGAGAATTGCTTGAGCCTGGGAGGTTGAGGCTGCGGTGAGCCAGGATCATGCCACTGCACTACAATGTGGGTGACAGAGGGAGACCCTGTCTCAAAAAAGAAAAAGAAAAGAAAGTGTGTGTGTGTGTGTGTGTGTGTGTGTGTGTGTGTGTATGCACCACCATGTACAGCTGCACAGGTTGTTCACTGCACAAAGAAACCCAGACAAAGGGGCAAGTGGGCGTCAAATTCAGTCCAGGTTCTGCTCAGACCTGCGAGCCCCGGAGAAGGGCAGCCTCCACATGGAGAAAGGAGTCCCCTTTCCCAATTCACACAAAGGACACGCCACAGAGTCATGCCCTCTTGAACAAAGTACCATTTTCAATCGCATGCAAAAGCTCCCTAAGAGCTGGCTTATGCAGCCACTTGCATGATGTGTCTATTTCAAAGCCGGAGAAGGAAAACGGAAAAAAATGTTGATTTTTTCCCCACCTCCACCCTTGTTGGGGAAGACAGAGAAAGAGCAATTTGAAGAGCAATTAAAATCTACACCGTCTTTATTTTTAGTGACCTTTAGAGTTCTAAAACCATCCAATTAGTTTAACCAAGTAAAGTGGGCCCCATAAAGCTTGGATTGCTCATAAAGCGACTGGTGTCTAACTCCTAAAAGCCTATTTGATACAGGTAGTTACAAACTAGAAATGTTTTGTGCTCTTCTCTTTTCCCTTTTCACCATTTGATGCTGTTCTAAATACAGCTATAAAGCTGCAGGCTTGCCAAGAAAACCAGGTATCTCAAAAGGGTTTGGATTTTTCTCAATGCTGGCTTATGAGAAGCAGGAAAAACCCTGGGAGAGGGCGAAGCACAGGCCTTCAGGGTGGATGAAGGGAAGACAAAAGAAATTATTGTGATCACAGGACACAGGGCCTCACACGTCATCAGGCAATGAAGCAGGCTTCGAATTCATAAAAAAAAAACACACACACACAGCTAAGAGAAGCAAAGGGGAAATAAACGTCCCCAAGATGTGCACAGTTTGTGGACCGCTGGTTCTTATACCGATTTGGGAATCAGCAGGTCCTAGTGTGGCCTGAAACTCTGCATTTCTAACGAGTTCCCGGGTGATGCTGATACTGTTTGGTATAGACCACACTCTGGGAACCACTGTTCTAGAAACTGCTGCTGGTTTTTTTTTTGGGGGGGGGGGATTAAGTCTCGTTCTGTCACCCAGGCTGGAATGCAGTGGCTTGATCTCAGCTCACTTGAACCTCTGCCTCCCAGTTTCAAGCCATCCTCCTACCGTAGCCTCCCGAGTAACTGGGATTACAGGCACCCGCCACCCCGCCTAGCAGACTCCTGACCTCAAGTGATCTGCCCTCTCCGGTCTCCCAAATTGTCGGGATTACAGGCATGAGCCACTGAGCCTGGCCTAGAAGCTTCCGCCTCTTTAGTTTTCCTTCTGGGGTTCTTGTTCTTGTATCAAACACAAGCCACCAGTTCCTGGTCAAGGTCCAGGCCCCTGACCAAGTGGCCCCACCAAGTTTTCTCTGAGGTTGGTTTCAGGAGGGCTGAAGAGGCTGTCCAGGGTCTGATGATCACTTCCAACCCCAACATCCTGGTCAACAGAGGATGGACCACAGTGAGTATAGAGCCCCGCTCCTTTGCCAGAAACTTTGTTCCTCAGACTCCCTGTGGATATGGGAAAGTTTCACATTTGGCCAAAAAGGCAGAATCTTGTCTTGGGAACACTGTTGGCTCCTGCTCCTTCTTTTTGCTTGAAAGACTGCTGTGAATACAATGACAATGACCGATGCCACAGCAGCCATTATGCATTCCTGAGGGGAAGGTCAAGAGAATCAGGGATTCCTTAGCAAACACAATCAGGTTAAAAAAAAAAAGAGAGAGAGAGAGAGTATCAGAAGGACACTGGCCTACTAGCCTGACAATCTTCAGCTGCCAAACATCCCTGGAATGGCCTCCTCCTAGATATCTTGTCCCAGAAGAGAATCAAAAGGCTGTATTAAGTAAACTTAAACATATACCAACTCTATGACCCAACAATGTCACACCAAGGTATTTAGTCAAGGGAGGTGAAAAGTACATCCACAAAAGCACCTGTATAAAAATTTTCACAGCAGCCTTATTCATAAAAGCCCCTAACTGTAAATGACCCAAACAGCCATCAACAGGTAAATGGATACACTGATACTTCCACACGACAGAATACAGCTTGGCTGTAAAAGGGAATAAAGGGCCGGGCGCAGTGGCTCACGCCTATAATCCCAGCACTTTGGGAGGCTGAGGCGGGTGGATCACCTGAGGTCAGGAGTTCAAGACCAGCCTGACCAACAAGGTGAAACCCTGTTTCTACTAAAAATACAAAAATTAGCTAGGTGTGGTGGCAGGTGCCTGTAGTCCCAGCTACTTGGGAGACTGAGACAGGAGACTTGCTTGAACCTGGAAGAAGGAGATTGCAGTGAGGCGAGATCATGCCACTGCACTGCAGCCTGGGCGACAGAGCAAGACACTGTCTCAGAAAACAAAAGCAAACAAACAAAAAAAGGGAATTAAGGACTTCTACACGCACCAACGCAAATGAGTCTCAAAATGGATCGTGCTGAGCAAAGGAAGCCTGGCACCAAAGCCTATACACTGTGTGCGTCTGTGTGAGGATCCAGAACATCCAGAACTGATTTATAGTGGGGAAAAAGTCAGGTGCAGCGGCTTCAAGGGAGGGATGCAGGAATGACTGGGAAAGGCTGTGCAGGAGCCTTCTCCGATGATGGACGTGTACTGTAGCTAGATCTGAGCGATGCTTACACAGGTAGTATTTGCCAAAACTCATCACACTGTGCACTTAAGATTTGTGCATTTTACTGCACATAAATTCAATCCCAGTAAGGCACCACTAGCATGTAGAAAAAAAACTCCTGTGCAATCGATGGTTACTCCAAGTGGCTGTGTTCTATATCACAGAATCTATAAAGTCACTATGAACACTGGATTAGCAAATACTGAGCCACGTCTCCTGGGGGAAATACAAAGTTAGGTTCCCGAGAGCCTCTGGCCACGATACCTTCAACAAGCAATATATAACCTTGGCTTATGTGTGTTTCTGTTTGAAGACACCTTACTTAATATATGTTTTTGATTCGCTAACATTGAGCCTCACATCAACAGCACCCTAACTTGTGCCTGAATGAAATTTCTCTAATAAATGTCTCTTCTCTGAAAGGCACATCACAGCCTTCTTGTTTCTGTTTTTTTTTTTGAGACAGGGGTCTCACTGTTGACCAGGCTGGAGTGCAATGGTGGGACCAGAACTCACTGCAGCCTTGACCACCCAGGCTCATGTGATCCTCCTAGGTGTGTGCCAGTACGACTGGCTAATTTTTAATTTTTTTTGGCGAGAAAGGATCTCACCATGTTGCCCAGGCTGGTCTCGACCACCTGTGAGACAGAGTCTCACTCTGTTACCCAGGCTGGAGTGCCGTGGCACGGTCTCGGCTCACTGAAACCTCTGCCTCCCAGATTCAACCAATTCTCCTGCCTCAGCCTCTAGAGTAGCTGGGATTACAGGCACGCACCACCATGCCCAGCTAATTTCTTTTGTACTTTTAGTAGAGATGGGGTTTCACCGTGGCTGGTCTTAAACTCCTAACCTCAGCTGATCCACCTGCCTTAGCCTCCCAAAGTGCTGGGATTGCAGGCATGACCCACCGTGCCTGGCCTAAACTGGGAACATTTTACTAATTTTGTTTGTTTGTTTGTTTGTTTTTGAGATGGAGTTTCACTCTTGTTGCCCAGGCTGGAGTGCAGCGGCGCAATCTTGGCTCTGCAATCTTGGCTCACTGTAACCTTTGCCTCCTGGGTTCAAGGAATTCTCCGAATTCTCCTGCTTCAGCCTCCGGAGTTGCTGGGATTACAGGCACGCGCAACCATACCCAGCTAATTTTGTATATTTAGTAAAGACAAATTTTCACCATGTTGGCAAGACTGGTCTCGAACTCCTGACCTCAGGTGATCCATCTGCCTTGGCATCCCAAAGTGCTGGGATTACAGGCGTCAGCCACTGTGCCCATCCAAACTGGGGACATTTTAAACAGCCAAATCACAAAGCACAAAAACACAGAAAACATGGCACCAACTAGACCACCAGAAAGAACACTTGTTTACAGTACGAGAGATAAGAAAGCAGGGCCTGGGGATGTGCGCACCAGGTGACTCAAATTTTTTGCTATTCTGTGAGTGTCCGTAAATGATGGGAAAAGCATTGCGTATTATTGATTTTGGGGTTACGAGTAAGCGTTCGCAATTAGATGAATCTGCAAATATGGTATCCTGGAGTAATGAGGACCCACTGCACATGATGATACCTACAGCAAGATCAAGACGCAGTCACCCTTTGCCCGGCTACTTCACTTATGGGACGGTATCCTGCGAGAACCGCTGACACAACCAAAATCATACAGGTTGGAGTTTTTACAGGTGTGTCGTTTTGATTTTTTTTTTTCATAGAGATGGATTCTTGCTATGCTGCCACGGTGGTCCTGAACTCTCTGGGCTCAAGTAATCTTCCCACCTCAGCCTCCCGAAGTGCTGGGATTACAGGCACGAGCCACCATGCCCTGGCCTCACAGTTATGTTTCTATTAATAACAGCAAGACACTGGAAACAATCCACTGGCTATCAGGAGTAAACAGGTTAATTTTTTTTTTTAATTACTGGGCCAGGACTATTGCAGTAGTAAACAGGTTAAATGAACTACAGTTCCAGGCTGGGCGGTGGCTCACTCCTGTAATCCCAGCACTTTGGGAGGCCGAGGTGGGTGCATCACGAGGTCAGGAGATCGAGACCAGCCTGGCCAACATGGTGAAACCCCATCTCTAATAAAAATACAAAAATTAGCCAGGCATGGTGGCGGGTGCCTGTAGTCACAGCTACTCGGGAGGCCGAGGCAGGAGAATCACTTGAACCAGGGAGTCGGAGGTTGCAGTGAGCCGAGATCGCGCCACTGCAGTCCCGCCTGGTGACCGAGCAAGACTCCATCTCAAATAATAATAATAAAATAAATAAATAAACTATAGTTCCTCTAAACAGGGGAATATTATGCAGCTGTACAAAAAAGAAAGAGGTATACAAATGGCCACGACATGATACTCAACATCACTAGCCACCAGGGAAGCGCACATCAGAGTCACAGGATACTATTTCGCACCCATGAGGAGAGCGCGAATCGAAGAGACAGACGAGAGTGTGTTGTGAGGGTGTGGCGACACACAAACGCTCACACCCTGTCGGAGGGAACGTAAAATGGTGCAGCTGCTGTGGAAACCCGCCTGGCAGTTCCTCAAGAAGTTAAACATAGAGTTACCACATGACCCAGCAATTCCACTCCTACTTATACACCCAAGAGAGATGAAAACATATGTCCACACAAAAACTGGCCGGGGGCCGGGCGCAGTGGCTCATGTCTGTAATCCCAGCTACTCAGGAGGAGGCTGAGGCAGGAGAATCACTTGAACCCAGGAGGTGCAGGTTGCAGTGAGCTGAGTTCGCGCCACTGTACTCCAGCCTGGGCAACAACAGTAAAACTGCATCTCAAGAAAACAAGACAAAAACTGGCCTGTGAACGTCCACAGCACTAATACTTACAAGAGGCAAAATGTGGAAATGACCCAAATGGCCATCCGTGGATGAATGGATTAACAGATGCAGTGTATCCACATTACAGAATTTTATTTTATTTATTTTTTTTGAGATGGAGTCTTGCTCTGTCGCCCAGGCTGGAGTGCAGTGGCACGATCTCGGCTCACTGCAACCTCCGCCTCCCGGGTTCAAACGATTCTCCTGCCTCAGTTTACCGAGTACCTAGGATAATAGGCATGTGCCAGCACGCCCAGCTAATCTTTTATTTTTAGTAGAGATGGGGTTTCAGCATGTTGGCCAAGCTGGTCTTGAACTCCTGACCTCAAGTGATTCGCCCACCTCAGCCTCCCAAAGTGCTGGGATTACAGATGTGAGCCACCATGCCCGGCCCGTACCACAGAATATCACTCCACCATAAGAAGGAAGGAAGCACTGGCACACGCTACAACACACTGAACACATGACCCCAAGTGAAGGGAGCCAGGCACAGAGGCCACATACTGCATGATTCCACTGGGCAAAATGTCCAGAACAGGCAAACCCACAGAGACCAAAAGTAGACGCGTGGTTGCTAAGGACTGCGGGGAGGAAGCAATTCAGAGCGGCTGCTCATGGCTACGGTTTCTTTTCGGGATGATAAAAATGTTGTAAAATGGACTGTGGTGATGGCCGCACAATTCTGTGAATACACTGAAAACCATTGAACTGGTACACCTTAGATGGGTGGATTTTATGGTATGTGAATTACATGTCAATAAAGATGTCGTTGAAAAAAAAAAAGAATGAGGCTGGGCACGATGGCTCACGCCTGTAATCCCAGCACTTGGGAGGCTGAGGTGGGCAGATCACTTGAGGTCAGTAGTTCCAGACCAGCCTGGCCACCATGATGAAACCCCGTCTCTACTAAAATACAAAAATTAGCCAGGCGTGGTGGTGGGTGCCTGTAATCCCAGCTACTCCAGAGGCTGAGGGGGGAGGACCACTTGAGCCAGTGAGGGTGGAGGTTGCAGTGAGCCAAGATCATGAAACTGCACTCCAGCCTGGGTGACAGTGCGCGACCCTGTCTCAATCAAAAAAAAAGGACGAGGATGTTCTCTGTGTACTGATAGGGAAAGATCTCCCAGACTACTGCCACACAGAAAAGTAAAATGCAGAACAGCGTGCGTCAAACGTTACCATCTGCTGAAAAAGAGGGTGAAGGAGAAATGACACATATTCTGAATGTTTTTCAATGCCTGAAGAACTTGAGGATGGGTCCGTACGACACAAAACACACTGACTGACTATGAAGGGACCTGGCAGATGAGAACAGGGACAGGAGGGAGACATTCCACTGTGTAGTTTTCAAAATAATTTTTGCTTTTTCAGCTTTGCGAAGTAGCCATCCCAAAAACTAAATTTAGAAATATTTGTTGAAAAAAAAAAAGAGAGCATTGAAGCCACCAGTGGCCAACTGTTACTTGCAGCCGAATGCACACAAGCTAAAAAGCCACTCAGTAGGCAGAGGAACCACTGAGATCAGAAACAGAGTTTCATGGACACCAAAGCCTTGGCAGCCTTCCAGGACACCCTGCTGACTGATTGCTGATATCTATGCAAACTCTGGACAGGCCGGGCACAGGGGCTCACACCAGTAATCCCAGCACTTTGGGAGCCAAGGCAGCAGGATTGCTTGGGCCCAGGAGTTTGAGACTAGCCTGGGCAGCATAGTGAGACTCTGTCTCTACCAAAAAAAAAAAAAAAAATTTTTTTTTTTTGAGACAGAGTCTCACTCTGTCACCCAGGCTGCAGTGCAGTGTTGAGATCCTGGCTCACTGCAACCTCTGCGTCTCCCAAGTTCAAGTGATTCTCCTGCCTCAGCCTTCCGAATGGTTGGGACTACAGACGCGCACCACCATGCCCAGCTAATTTTTGTATTTTTAGTACAGACAGGGTTTCACCATATTGGTCAGGCTGGTGTTAAACTCCCGACCTCATGATCCGCCTGCCTCAGCCTCCCAACGTGCTGGGATTACAAGCGTGAGCCACCGTGGCTGGTCCAAAAATATTTTTTAAATAGCCAGTTGTGGCTCTGATCCCAATCACTCAGGAGGCTGAGGAAGGAGGACTGCTTGAGCCTGGAAGGTCGAGGCTGCAGTGAGCCATGGTCACACTGCAGTACACCCTGGGTGATCTTGTCTCAAAAAAAAAAAAAAAAATACTCCAGACGACCTTCCTCCCCAACAACACTTTCATACCAGAAACAGCTTTTTACCTGGATTCTGCATGAGCCTTTCTAACCACTGCCCCGTTTCTCTCACACGCCACAAGGGCAGAAAAACCTTAGGGTCCAGAGAAGTGACAGCAGGCCGACATCTGCCCAGGACCTGGCAGGGGTTTGGGCTGGCAGAGTCACAGGCCTGGGTCTTAGAGCAAACACCTTCAGATGCTGACCTGGCACGGTTCAAACGTTCCTGTCCAAGAGCTGGTCCTGGGCAAGCCATGGGTTTGCAGCTGCATCAGGGCCAGGAGTGGGGCCGCCTGTGGGAATCAGCCAATGCTGGGTGGCTCCACCATTCCTCCTGTCTCTTAAATGATTCCAGCCCACCCTTCTCTAGGTCTTGGAACCAGCATCATTTCCCCAACCCTCTTGTGCTCACTGCCCGGACGGCTGCAGGGACTCCTAGCTGGAGTCCGCTTCTAAACTCAGTTCCCCACTTGGCAGCCGGAGCCACCTATTTTATTTAAGTTTGTGCTGTTCCCCTTCTTGGGGCTCTTCCTGATACTTACTGCCCCACAAAGGAAAGCCAAACACTTTCCCAGTGGTGCTGGGAGTGAGGAAGTCACGCCTGCCCCCCTGGAGCTCATGTTCTAACAGCAAGAGTCAGACTCTGCACCAAGAGACAGCGTCCCGAAGAGCAGATAAGGGCGAGGATGCTGAGAACGCCCTGGGGAGGGCAGAGATGTGCAGGAGGTAAGGGGAGCAGCCATGTGGCCACCCCAGGAAAGGGGGCTCCAGGCAGAAGGAGGAGGACACTTAATGGTCCTGAGGCAGAATCAGGTGGGCGCTTCAGGGACAGCAGGCGGTAACGACGGCATGAGCATGAGTAGGCACGCGGGGTGGGTGAGGTCGGACAGACGAGGGTAAGGGCTTTAGCTTTCATTCCAGGTGAGCCCAGAGCCGAGGGAGTGCTCCAGACAGAGCAGGGACATGACCTGACTTGGGTGTTCACAGGTTCCTTCTGGCTGCGGAGTAGAGAATGGACTGCAGGAGGTGAGGATGGAGGCACAGACAGGGGGCGACAGTGATGGTCCAGGCAGGAAACAGTGGTGGGGGAGGGGACAAGGCGCAGCCAGACTCTGGACATAATAGCAGAGCAAGAGGGTCTGCAGATGAACTGGCCAAGGGTTGTAAGGGCACAGCAGAGCCGGAGCCCTCCAGCATTTGAGAGAGCTGGGCGGGTCAGGCAGGTGGCGTCAGGACGTACAGTGCACACATGCCCTTATACGTGCTCCTTCCTCTTATCCACTGCCCTCTTCAGTGAAGCCCATTCCCCTTTAATGCATTCTACTGGTCCCAAAGCTACTGATCGCCTTATTAAAAGAGGAGACAACCCCAATCCCAACCCCAGGGCACAGCAGAGAGGGCTGCCCAGAGCCTCAGAGAAGGAGAGAAATACTGAAGTGGCAGCCATGGGCAAGACCACCACGCCTCCCTCTCAGAGCAACACCTTTTATTTTATGTCAGTGCAAAAATAATTGTGCCTTTTGCCATTAAAAGTAATGGCAAAAACTGGCGGGGCATGGTGGCTCATGCCTGTAATCCCAGCACTTTGGGAGGCCAAGGTGGATGGATCACTTGAGGTCAGGAGTTCGAGACCAGCCTGGCCAACATGGTGAAATCCCATCTCACTAAGAATATAAAAATTAGCCAGGTATGGTGGCATGCACCTGTAATCCCAGCTACTCAGGAGGCTGAGGCAGGATAATCGTTTGAACCCTGGAGGTGGAGGCTGCAGTGAGCTGACATTGTGCCACTGTACTCCAGACTAGGCGACAGAGCAAGACTCCATCTCACAGAAAAAAAAAAAAAAAAAAAAAAAAAAAAAAAAAGCCAAAAGTGCAATTACTTTTGCACCAACCTAAATCTCATTTCAAAATCTGTCCCTACCCCAAAGTTTAAGCATCTTCCAAGTTTTTTTTTTTTTTGAGACGGAGTTTCGCTCTTGTTACCCAGGCTGGAGTGCAATGGCACGATCTCGGCTCACCGCAACCTCCGCCTCCTGGGTTCAAGCAATTCTCCTGCCTCAGCCTCCTGAGTAGCTGGGACTACAGGCGTGCACCACCA
>PVKV010034341.1:0-17765 GCA_004027835.1 Alouatta palliata
AAAAAAAAAAAAAAAAACATTTCCACACTGGCATCATATACTACATTTCTGATTCACTCTGCTACTTCTAACCAAAATCTTCCTCTATGAGGAAAAAGAAGAGAAACAGGTAGTGACTAATTCCCTCTAATCACATGCAGTTTTCTTTCTCTTGATTTTGTAGCTAAATGAAACAATTATTCTCCTCTCTCCGTAATGGAGAATGTTGATCTTATTTGCTAGCAAGTCTTGCTCATTATTCCAAAGTCTTGTGTCAAATTGCTTTATAGTAATAATGTCAGATAAATTATCAGCTTGGAAATTGACTGTACGTGTCAAAAAGAGATCATATTTTTTAACAAAACAAAGTTATTTCATTTAGGAGACTAGAGAATGTCATTAAAGGACAGACAATAGAGAAAAGTTATTTCTGTGAAGGAATTCTGAAACTAGCCAATTTTATATATCTACATAAAGGTTGAAGGAGTTAGCTGTTACAGTGTATAAATATTTCAGAGCAGTTTTAAATTATATCTTAATTTCAGAAAATTAAAATTTAATCAAGGTGTTTCCTTCCAATATCTCACTTTCTTCCCCCAAATTTTAGTGTTTTTCAACTAGAACCTTGTTTTAATTATTAATAAGAAATATTTGTTTTGAAACTAATGAGATTATTACATACTTGCTTAAATGCCTAAGCAACCTGACTTGTATATGTAACTCTTACAATTATTTTTGTTCCCCATGAACTCTCAAGATACTGAGTGTACCTGCTGGTTATGTTTTCAAAAACATTTGTATTAGACTAGCTGAAACTATTTTAACAATGTTTGTGGAGATTTTGGGGCAGACAGAATGCACCTGAAGAAACATTTTTAAGATAAATAAAACTGTAGAGAGAAAAGGAAGCAGGTAGTATTTTCTAGTCCTCCCGCATAATCAAATTTACTAGTACAAATGTACCGTTTGCAAAAATCTATTGATGTAAACTAGGACACTCTGGTTGTACCTCATTTTTTTTCCACTGGCACTGTAGAACAGTCGATGGAGTTAAGCTTGGATCAAACTTTGAGGCTGCTAATTATTGTGATTATGCTTTGAACAATCTGTCAGAATCTTCGAGTCTGTTTATTTATTGGTGCAATAAAAGTTATAATTTCTGAAATGATTATAGAAGCACCTTAGAAAATTGAAAGCAATGGAAGAAGAAAGGAGGAGGAGGAGAAGAGAAGAAGGAAGAGGAAGAAGAAAAAGAGGAAGGAAGAAGAGGAGGAAGAAGAAGAAGAAAAAGGAAGGAAGAAGAGGAAGAGGAGGAGGAAGAAGGAGGAGGAGAAGAGGGAGAAGAGGGAGAGGGAGGAGAGGGAGGTGGAGGAGGAGGAGCTATTCATGTCACTCTCTGTTCTAACACTAACTTCATTATAATGAAGGGAGTGAACCTGGACGTATAACCTCCCTGAGCCACAGTTTGCAGCAATAATAAGTACATAATAACAATAATAACAACACCTACAGGGTGTAGATGAGGATCAAATGAGATTATATCAACTGTTAATATGCAGTTAGTTAGACAAATGGATGGAGAGACAGACAGACCGCAAAGAGGAATATGATGCTATGGGAACATAATTTGTACTCTCAGAAGTCCCCAGTGTAATAGAAGACGCAATGTAGATACATAAATAACTATAGCATGTGGAAAATTATAACTGCTGAAAAAGTAGTATATGAGAACACTTCTGATTTCTTCTTAGCCATTCAAGCATCATGTTCTTACCAATTTTGCCTTCAGAAAAAGAAATATTCCCAGTCAGCATTGTTAGACACAAGCAGGATCAGCTGCATAATTTGTGAGACCTGATACTGAATAAAAGTACAGGTGTCCCTGTTAAAATTATTAGGAGTTTCAAAACAGTGACAGCTGGCTGGGTGAGGTGGCTTACACCTGTAATCTCAGAACTTTGGGAGGCCAAGGCGGGTGGGTCACCTGAGGTCAGAAGTTTGAGACCAACCTGGCCAACATGGTGAAACCCCAAGTCTACTAAAAGAATACAAAAATTAGCCAGGTGTGATGTGGGTGCCCATAATCCCAGCTACTCGAGAGGCTGAGGCAGGAGAATCACTTGAACCCAAGAGACAGAGTTGCAGAATTTGCAGTGAGCCGACATCTCACCACTGCACTCTAGCCTGGGAGACAGAATGAGAATCTGTCTCACACACACACAAACAAATAAAAACAGTGACAGCTGAGCACTAAGCCAACTGCAGGGACTCTAAACACAGATTGCTGTGCGACTACACAAATCATATATCCGTGAAGGTAGTCCAGGTACAAACAAGAAACTGACCCTGGCCTCATTTCAGCAGAAATTATTAAATTTCCAAGAAGATTGGCAAAGAAGGCTCAAAGCTGCACAAAAAGAACCAGCACTCAAAATTACAGTCCTGTGCTAATCTATTGAAGATATCATTGACACTGCCACAAAGTAGTTCATGCTAAAGCTTGTGCTTCTACCACCATAGATCAGAGAATTTAATTTTATTGCAACCACTATCAACACTAAAGAGGAAATTTTTTATAGTCCCTGAGTTTCCATGGGTCACTAACTCCTGATTCCATTTCTGGGGTAGAAACATGGCAAAGAATACCGACACAGCAAGTAAGTGGCATTTTCCTCATATGGTAAAAGGTGACCTCTGCCTACCAGCAGATCACAGAAAACAGAAAATTTCCCAAAAATAAAAAGTAGAAATCACATGCCAGGCAGTCAATAAAGATGACAAAAGTTCATTAGAAAAATAAAATCATTTCTTCAAGTTGAATGATGAAGAATTAAAAAAAGAAAAAGAAACAAATTATTTCAGGCAGATGTCAAGGTTATAAAGTTTGGTATACTTGTTTTTTTACCCCAAAACTCACAAGTTTGTCTTGTAAGGAAGATGCTGATAATAGCACTAGAGTATACCACATAAAATTTATACACCTGTACCCCTTCTTCCCAGCTTCTTTCCAGTAGAAAACCATCTTGAAAAGTCTCCAGTTTATTTTCAATGTTTTCTCAGAAATGACCATTTCTTTCTTCTGACCAAAATCAGAATTTGCTGGTTACAGCGCTAATGCATTGTTTTTCACCATCCATCAATACGCTCCCTCCAGGTGATGTTCTTGTCCCAATCATGTGATTCTGATAGGGTTTCCCATCACCCCCCTCTATCCTGTCATTATTTTAATGCCAGTGAGATGCTGGCCTAGCCAATTATAAGACCCCTTTCCCTAGCCACGTGGCCTCCTATGGACACTCTCGGACTCTAATGTGCACACCAGTCATCCAGGGATCTTTTAATATACAGATTATGATTCTGTAGATACGGGTATACCTGAGGGTCTGCATTTTTAACTAGCTCACAGATGATGCCTGTGTGGCTGATCTGTGGAGACCTAGATATCTCCCAGGGTCTAGGGTTGCACACTTCATTCTTCTGTGTTTGTGGGGAGGTCTCCTGGGTTGGAAGATTTTTTTTAAATATTTTATTTCCATAGGTTTTGGGGGAGCCAGTGATATTTGGTTACATGAGTAAGGTCTTTAGTGGTGATTTGTGAGATTTTGATGCACCCATCACCTAAGCAGTATACACCGTGCCCAATTTGTAGTCTTTTATCCCTCACTCCCTTCCCATTCTTTCCCCGAGTCCCCAAAATCCCTTGTGTCATTCTTATGCCTTTATATCCTCATAGCTTAGCTCCCACTTAGGAGTGAGAACATTGATTTTCTCTTCCTGAGATACTTCACTTAGAATAATAGTCTCCAGTTCCATCCAGGTTGCTGTGAATGCCATTAATTCATTCCTTTTTGTAGCTGAGTAGTATTCTGTGACATATATATACCACAGTTTCTTTATCCACTCATTGATTGATGGGCATTTGAGTTATTTCCACATTTTCGCAATTACGAATTGTGCTGTTACAAACGTGTGTGTGCAAGCATCTTTTTCATATAATGACTTATTTTCCTCTGGGTAGATACAGGGTTACACTTTAACCATACCAGGCCAGATAGTCGACACAGAGGAAACCAAGGGATGGGAAGAGAAGGCATAATTCTGCTGTGCCTGGGACCTGTCCTTCCCCACTCCAGTTACACGGGCAAAAACATCCACTTTCTGTTTAAATAAGACTGAATTGAATTTCCTCATTTACAACCAAAAGAATACATAGGATATAGATTTTCTTTCAGTACAATCTAAGTGTCCAAGCTGTTCTGGGCATAGCTGTTCCTCATCTGTTACATTTGCAAACTACCTTCAAGAATGATGGCTTGTGACTCATGATTATAAGAAATAACTAGGAACAGATGTAATTTTTAAATTACTTCTTGCATGCTGGAAAATTCATTTTTCCATTACGCTAGTTATTATCTAAGTAAATACAAGTGTCTTTTAGGATTACTCGCTGATCAACTGAGTGAAAAAAAATTGTATTCATTAGAAATTTTTGGGGTTCCGAGCACAGCTTTTGGGTGCCGGTGGGAGCTCGGTGTGGCCCGCATCTGTGCTGGCTGCCGAGCCCCGGTGGGTGCGCTGGGAGCTCCATAAATAAAAAAAAAATTTAAATAAATAAATAAAATTTAAAAAAAAAGAAATTTTTATTCCCACTCTTCTGGCTTCCTGTAAGTAGGTATCTACCGACTTCTGTGTAGGTGAATATACTTCTGGAACTAGAAAAAGTGCTACAACCCAACTCCAGTCTATTTGTGGGGTACAGACATGTGGGAGCTAAATTCATATTTGAAATAACATGCAGTTGGGTTTGTGATCTTAAAATTCTATCAAGTTTATATCTTTTTACATACTACACTTACTTATAAAATTATAAACTAATTGTTTTTAACTCACATTAAAGATTAAGTTGAGATCATTTTGCATTTTAAAACATTGGAGTCTCTATTAACTGCATTATCAGTTAAATCACCCCTCCTCTACTCATATGGTGTGCATTACTAATCAGCCTTGGAGAATAGATGGGTGCCGCTTTCAAAGACGAGGTGAAGTTAACACTTGGAGAATCTGCTTAGTGAAAAATGATTCATTGTTCTAAGAGGGGATAATGCCACAGTCCTCTGACACAAAAAGAGAATCGTTATTACAAGAGCAAATAGTAATTAGCAAATTTGCAAAGCATGTTTGCTATCCTTTTGTTACGGCAATTTATTTTTAGTCCAGGCTACAGTTTATTAAAGCGTTCATTTTGGGAATCTAGGACAAATTAAGACAGCAAAGCAACTTTACCAGATTAGCTCTACAGCACAGCCTTGATATGCTTCTTCCTCCTGGAGGCCTTACTTGTTTCCTTGGATCAAGTAAGAGGTTTTGTGAAGGCTCCCACAGCAGCCTTATCTCCCTCCCCCGCCCCGCCCATTATTCTCCGAAACACACCACACTTGTTCACTTCTCTGAAAGCCTCCCTGCCCCTCTTAAACCCCTCCTCACAGTTCAGTGTTTTACTCAAAGTTTGTGTTTTAAATATTTGTTTATGAGATGGACAAGAAAGTTGGAAGATGCTGCCTTACAACCGATGTAATTTACTAAATGAGGCCTACCTTATGTTTGTAAGTTGCTTGCACAGTGCTGATGCAATGTGCTTTGAGAAAATGTTACACTTCGAGTTTTTTTAATGTAATATGGAAAGGTTTTGTTTCTCCTATATTTAAAAAAAACTAAACAATAGTGCTGAGTTTGGCATTAAAAGTCATTGGTAGTGTTCTTTCGCTCGAAAAAAACTTCAAAAACAAAGTCATAACGATGAGTTTAATAGTATCGATAAAATAAAGAACAAGTTAAGTATCTTTTAAACACCGTCTCAAGGTAAAGGCAGGCCAACGTGTGTTAGTTTCTTCTGCTATTAAATTATATCAACAGCTACCACTGGAGGGCGCTTGGCTTCTTTTTACTTTTAGCAAACAGACTGCAGCGTTGAAATGGCACATATTGCCTGAATACTTCGCTGTATCCATAAACTGATATTTCCATTCTTCACTGTATGTGCAAGTTAGTTTATTCTTAAATGTTATATTACTCCTTACATTTTTTATCTCTATATGCCAACTACTTCATTCACTTTTATTGAATACTAGAAAATTTACAATGAAATTGTAATTTCCTCAATGGAGGTTAATTTGAAATGTATTTTTTTCCCCACTGACGTAATAAGAAAAAAAGTGTCAAACGTAGTGTCTACATTCCAAAAATAGATGAGAATTATTGTATATGCCAAAAAAAATAGGAAAAATTTAAGCATCTTTAATTACTGATGAGGTTCCCAAATTTTGTCAGTGTTTGGCACACTTAGTGTCTCAGTAACTTTTATTTTTTCTTTGAGACAGAGTCTCGGTCTATTGCTCAGGCTAGAGTGCAGTGGTGCGATCTCGGCTCATTGCAACCTCCGCCTCCCAGATTCAAGCAATTCTTTTGCCTCAGCCTTCTGAGTACCTGGGATTACCCGCCCGCACCACCATGCCCAGCTAATTTTTTGTATTTTTAGTAGAGATGGGGTTTCGCCATGTTGGCCAGGCTGGTCTCGAACTCCTGACCTCGTGATCTGCCCACCTCGGCCTCCCCAAGTGCTGGAATTACAGATGTGAGCCACCGCGCTCGGCAGTGTCTCAGTAACTTTTTTAGTGTGCTCAAAAAAGAAAAAGGAAAAAACAGTTCTGTTTATTCCATAGATTTAAGCAACTTAGGAAGTATTTACATTCTAACAACTTACTCATTGTTTGAAAACAACACAAATAAATGGGAAAAATATCTTTTTTAGACAAGGTCTCACTCTTGTCACTCAGGCTGGACCTGGGCTCAAGTGACCCAAGCTCACTGCAGCCTTGACCTACTGGGCTCAAGTGATCCTCCTGCTTCAGCCTCCCAAGTAGCTGGGACTACAGGTGCACACCACCACTCTGCTAATTTTTTTTTTTTTTTCAGTGATAGAGATGAAATCTCATTATGTTGCCCGAATTGGTCTCAAACTCCTGGGCTCAAGCCATCCTCCCATATCAGCCTCCTAAACTGCTGGGATTACAGGCGTGAGCCACCACTCCTGGCCTATTTCCTTATCTCACACTGACTATATTGCTACCCATTGCTTCACAACAAATTACCTCCAACATTTAGTGGCTTAAACAACAAGTAGTTATTATCTCACAGTTTCTGTGGGTCAGGAATGCTGGAAGAGCTTACCTGGGTATTCTGTGGCTCAGGATCTTAATGAGATTGCCTTCTCCATGGTGGCTGAGGATGCAGTCACCAGAAGGGGCTGACTGAGTCTGGAGGATCCAGCTCTAAGATGGTTCATTCCCATGGCTATTGGCCACTGGCGTCAGCTCCCTGCTGGCTTTTTGCAAAGGCGCTCATTTCCTCTCCATGTGGCACACCCACAGGGCTGCTCGAGCATCTTCACCACATTGTGGCCAGCTTCCCCAAAACTGAGTGATCAACAGGAGAAAGCAAAGGAAGGATGAAATGCCTTTTATGACCTTGACTTCTGAGTCTCACACTCACCCTCTGCCACATTCTATTTTCCAAAAGCTAGTTACTAAGTCCAGCCTGTATTCAAAGGAAAAGGAATTAAGTTTCTTCCATTAAAAGGAAGATTGTTAAAGAATTCTGGACACATTTTAAAACCATCACACTCACCAGTGAGGTACATGCTCCTATTGGTCACTGGACACTCAACCTTTGGTATCAAATTCACCACCACCATCCTTATTTCCTGTTCCATGTCAATTTTCATGTAGTAACTACTTTTTGTCACAGCAACTGCTGAAAATCCAGCTTCACAAAGATAAGTCTTTTAGAAAAGCAATATAGCACAATCTAAGGTTTAAACTGTAAGCTACTGTGAGCTAGTAGTTAATGCAGCAGCCAACAAATGTTTCTATGTTTTTCTTGAGAATTTTCAATACGTCATATGGCCCCTGTGAGTTCACTGCAGCCTCTTGGGGTGCCTCAGTGCACAATTTGAAGATCATAAGCTTAATTATCTTTTTCTCAGAGATAAAAATTAAAAATATGTTTAAAGAAACGTTTCTAAATACATTGATAATTTCTCTATTATTCGTATTCTGGGGATATTATAAAGGATGCTATTTCTATTCATGGTATGGAAATAAAATCAAAATTTCATTACTTTATAAGTACTTATTTAATATCAAAATATTCTAAGGGCAGGACCTCTTTCCTTTACCCATTTTAATTGAACAACAGATGGAATACAAAGAAAAAGTAATCGAAGAATGAAAAAATACAAATCAAAGGTTCAGTTTAAAAAAAAAATCATCCAAGAAATAATCATTTCCTTTATATATTAAAAAAATCTTCTCTTTATTCCCATTTCCCAATATAATAGTATGTTAGTGTTGGCCTGGATTCTGTGCCAAATGATTACATAGTGTGTCTACTTCCTTCCCCATAGGAAGTTAATATAAAAAGAAAGCTCAGGTAATGAAAGGTCTTCCTGTTGTTTGCAAGTGATAGAAAAAACAAATACACAAGCATTTCACTTACTCCTTCCTGAAATGCCACTAAAATAACAAAAATCATTTTAAAGGGTATAATTCCACAAAAACAAAGATAACAGAAAATGTAATTATAGATGATTATTTTACACAAAATCCTTGAAGAGGAAAACCTTATAACCTTTGGTAAATGACTTAGGACTCATATTTCTCTGCTCTGCTGAGTACCTGAAAAAGAAAAAGAGCAACTAGAAGCAAGTTGATTCACACCACAGAAACTCAGGAAACTTCAGTCAGTAGAGGAACCAGGGGCCTCTGAATGTGTTGAGTTTGCAAGCAGGACTGAAAACAGACTAATTTGTTAAAAGTCTGAAAAAGGAAATAATGGACTCTTCAGTCTCCTCCCACTGTCCATGCAGGCAGTCACAAAAGATGGTAGATTTTTTTGTTTTTGTTTTTGTTTTTTTTTTGAGACAGAGTGTTACTCTGTCACCCAGGCTGGAGTGCAGTGGCATGATCTTGGCTCACAGCAACCTCTGCCTCCTGGGTTCAA
Organism: Alouatta palliata; assembly: GCA_004027835.1. Taxonomy (NCBI): domain Eukaryota; kingdom Metazoa; phylum Chordata; class Mammalia; order Primates; family Atelidae; genus Alouatta; species Alouatta palliata. The sequence continues at coordinate 9,037 of PVKV010034341.1, forward strand.
GCGATTCTCCCGCCTCAGCCTCCCAAGTAGCTGGGACTACAGGTGTGCGCCACCACACCCAGCTAATTTTTGTATTTTTAGTAGAGACAGGGTTTCACCATGTTGGTCAGGCTGGTCTCGAACTCCTGACCTTGTGATCTGCACAAATCCCAAATCTGCACAATCCCAAAGTGCTGGGATTACAGGCGTGAGCCACCGCACCCGGCCTGTAGGTTTTCTATTAATAACATGGATGTTCATTGGATAACATAGATGTTCAATCAGTTTATTTTCAGAAGAGTGAGATTTCTAGTTCCTTTCTGGTAGTAGGCCCTCAGAACACTGACTGTTGGGCTTATACTCTATCATGGGAAATAATGAAAATGTCCTTTGGGGAAAGTGTCTAGCCCTACAAATACTGACAGCCAGGAATCCCGCAAGACAGCCAGCTCCTGCCTGAGCACTGTACGATAAAACCTGACATTTGATGAGCTTCACAAGAACATGGAACTTCTAGTCAGGATTTAGTGCCACTCTTTTGAAAAATTGATTTATTTTAAAATAACGTACATAAAAACTTTCAGATCAGAACAAAGAACTCCTGTATCCCTTTCATTCAGATTCTCCAAACATTAACATTTTTCTGAATATGCATAAACACCAATCCCGTCTCTCTATGTATATATAGGGAGAGGAATGAATCCATTATCATTAGTCAAACTCTGAACTTTTTTAAAAAACGCTTCAGACACGATGTCCCACTATCCCTAAATAATCCAGTGTGCATTTCCCCAAAATAAGGAATCTCTCCCATTCAAATTTTGCCAACTGTCCAAAACTCTCTCTTTTTCCTTTCTGGTTCAGGATTGTTCAAAGGAATATGTGTTGCATGTAGTTCTTACGTCTCATCAGATTCATTCAACCTAAAACAATAATTCTGCCTGATGTCCTTAACAATTTTTAAAGAGTAAAAGCTTCACATTCCATGTAATGACCATCACAGTGTTTCTCAGGACCAGATACAGGACAGGCATCCTTCACAAGAATATTATGGAAATTATGCTGTGCTTTTCCCAGTGTATCTCATCAGGAAGTACAACTTAGCAAAGAAAACACACACACACACACACACACTCTATATATATATAGAGTGTGTGTGTGTGTGTGTGTGTGTGTGTGTATATATATATACGTATAGTGTGTGTGTATATATATATATATATATATATAAAGCCTGAGAAACTATAATTACAAGAAAAGTACAAGAAAGGAAATGAAGCCAACGTGTACTACAGTAAAGAACTGGGAGTGGTCTGAGCCTTTATCTTACTTGCAAGCCAACAAGTTAGCCTGCCACAGTTTCGTGGATATTGGGGAAAGACATGAGATTCCCAGGTCAGAGGCAAAGGATTTTATTACTCACAAAACAGTAAGCAGTATGAGCTTTATGGTCACTCTGGTTGCCCTTGACCTCCAGTTCCCATGGTGGTGACAAAGAGTGTCCCAGGCAGATACTGCATACGCAGTGGGTTTGTATCACAGCTAAGAAACCCTGAGCCTGGGGAACCTCAGTCTTTTATAATGGATTGAAAGCAAACCTACGTGACTTTTGGCCCAACGGAAGACATTATCGTTACCATATTGGATAGTAAACACGCCTGTCATCTGCTCTGAAGGGAGATGCTGTCAGTATAGCCCAAGGCTATTCACTGTATTTACATCCTTGAAATAGCAGTCTGGAACAAAAGTTTTCACTACCTGTGCTCTTAAAATGTGCAGAAATATAAAGGACCCATGAAGAATTGTTGCCCAACCACTGTGTGACTCATTTCTGAACATAATTACACATATCACAATAAGGTAAACTCTGGATGTTGACTAACCCAAAAAACTGTGATTAAATATATTGGCAATGGGGAGAAATGGGAGGCGTATGCTGAGGATGGTAGAGATAGGCATAAAACATAATAAATTTTATATTCTATAGTAGGAAATAAATAGATAGCATCTAAAAAAGAAAATAAAAAAATGGAAGTAAAAGTGTTTTACTTTTAAAATGTGGAAAAATAACTGAAAGTGTTGAGTATGGTATTGCCTCTTGGGTATAGTTCTGTTTTCATGAAATAGGAAAGGTGGAACAAGCAAGTTCTTTTTTTTCACTATAAGCTATTTGACCTTTTAAACTATACACATGATTATCTTCATAAAAATTAAAATACAAAGCCAGTCATGGTGGTGCACACCTGTAGTCCCAGCTACATGGAAGGCTGAAGCAGGAGGATCACTTGATCCCAGGAGTTCAAGACCAACCTGGGCAACATAGCAAGGCCCCTTCTCTAAAGTCAAATAAAATAAGCCTAGGGGTGGTGCCTCACACCTGTAATCCCAGCTCTTTGGGAAGTCAAGGCAGGCAGATCATTTGAGGTCAGGAGTTCAAGACCAGCCTGGCCAACTTGGTAAAACCCTGTCTCTACTAAAAATACAAAAATCAGCTGGATGCGATGGCACACACCTGTAGTCCCAGCTACTCGGGAAGCTGAGGCATGAGAATCGCTTGAACCTGGAAGGCGAAGATTGCAGTGCAATCTTGAAGTGCAAGATCATGCCATTGCACTTCAGCCTGGGCGACAGAGCAAGACTCTGTCTCAAAAAAAAAAATAGAAAAGAAAAAAAATTAGCTGGCCATGATAGCATGCTTCTGTGGTCCCAGCTACTCAGGAGACTGAAATGGGAGGATTTCTTAAGCAGTGAGCCATGATCGCACCACTGCACTCCAGCCTGGGTGACACAGCAAGATCCTGTCTCAAAAAAATAAAAGATAAAATAAAAAATTTAATTTAATTTAAAGAGGAGAGAAAAATAGAAACAGATCCTGAAGCACAATATATTTATCATAATCATTAGATTATGGCTTAAGGAAATCTGCCCCAAACATCTCTAAAGAACTAATAAGGATATAGGCACCTCAGTTCTTAAAAAAGGTGGCTTTTAAAGATATAAAGTCAGTTCCCTTTTCTTAAGGAACAGATATTCACTGTCAGCCTACAGGACAACACCCTCAGCTCTGGTAGGTCTGATTGGATTTCCACTTTAGCATTCACTGGGCACAATAACTACATGCCTTTCTTCAAAGGATGTTGGAAGACAGAAAATGACCTTATTGCTGGTATGGTGTCCATAATAATCTCTCCCAGCTGCTCCATGCTGTATTCACAACAAAGGAAGCTTGACTTTGTGCAGCCCTCCAGGCTATTAACTCTCAGGAGCCCATCCATCTACAACAGGCAATATGGATGGAACAGGGTGGGGGTGGAGGTGGAAAAAAACAGTGAAGAAAAAACGCTAACATATTTCAATTCCATAAAGAGTCAAGTTTTGTCTTATTTCATTAATGTTTTCTTCCAATCTTTTTCCATACTAAAAAATAAAACCAAAAAAATTATGGAGTGTATAAAGTAGAAATCAAAAATGCCCCATCCTACTTAACCATTCCCTAATTCCACTCCCCAGACGTAACCATTTTCAACAATTCAAAATCTTTCCTTCCAGATTTTTTTTAGAATGCAAATATTTATGCTTACATATGCATGAGCATACTGACTTGTTTTACCTAAATGATATCAGACTATACATACAAATTTGCTTTGTGTTCATTCTAGTTAAATAATTGCAAGATTGTTCTACCAGTATATAAAATCTGCCTTCCTCATTCTTTCTAAAAGCTGCAGTTACTGTAATTTACTTAATAATTTTCTATTGATGATTGCTCCTTTTTTTTTTTTTTAGACAGAATCTGACTCTGTTGCCCAAGCTAGAGTTCAGTGGCGTGATCTCGGCTCACTGCAACCTCCACCTCCCAGGTTCAAGTGATTCTCCTGCCTCAGTCTCCCAAGTAGCTGGGATTAAAGGTGCGCACCACCATGCCTGGCTAATTTTTGCATTTTTAGTAGAGACAGGGTTTTACCATGTTGGCCAGGTTGGTCTCAAACTCCTGATGTCAGGTGATCCACCTGCCTCAGCCTCCCAAAGTGCTGGGATTACAGGCATGAGCCACTGTGCCCGGGCTATTTCATTTATTTCCAGTTTTATCCTATTATAAGCAACACTCATCCTTTTCATATTTTTATATTTCTGTGCTGTTATTTAAGTATTTGTGAAGGATAAACTCTTCTAAGCAGAACCTGCATCAATGAGTATACAGAGTTTTAATATGGCTGCACCACACAGTCTTTGCAACCATACTGTAAAGCTGATAGTTTTGCTTTCATTTTAATAAATAAGGAAAGTGAGAACCACATCGTCTGTCTTTTCACCCAAAGTCTGGCAGAAATGAAGTGCCAAAATTAAAACTACATTCCTTTGGAATCCAAGTCCAAGGGTGGCTTAGGCAGACAACTACAAGAGCAGCAGTGGGCAGGATGGAGCCTTCTGGAACAGGCGTGTAGACACCCCTAAATGTTTAGGGTGAGTAAACCAGAACTCCATATTGACCAGACTGTAGAGCTCCAGCCTTTACCTTTCCCAAGACGAGGACAGTCCAGGACAGCTTTACAGAGATAGCAAAGAAGTAGGATTGGCAACCCAACAAATGAAAGCCCTAACCCTAGCCACTCCCATGACCAAGGAGAAGTAGCTTCCAGAAGGAAGCAGATAGATTTGTTGTGACAGTCTGGGACAGCCACCCTGTGGGTGGAACAAACGAGGGCCACTGAGTCACAGAGGAGCTTGGAGGCTAAGGCAGAATGAACTGTGAATTCCAAAGACTTTCACTGTGTTATCAAGCCCTAGTGAGAAACTGATCACAGAGGGGTTAGTGTCACATAAAATTAACATATAAACCTGCATGTACATGGATGCAAAGCTTTAGTTCTATCTCAAAGAAGATTTTTATTTTAAAATGTATGTATTCAAATGTTCTTTCAAAAGCCAAAAAGACTTTCTTTCTTTTCTTAATAGTTGAGGTCATTTGTTGACCAGACACTATGCTAGAGGCTTTCTTTTTTTTTTTTTTTTTGAGATGAATTCTCAACACTGCAACCTCCACCTCCCAGGTTTAAGCAGTTCTCCTGCCTCAGCCTCCCGAGTAGCTGGGACTACAGGTGTGCACCACCACTCCCAGCTAATTTTTGTAGTTTTAGCAGAGATAGGGTTTCACCGTGTTGATCAGGATGGTCTCGATCTCTCGACCTCGTGATCCACCCACCTCGGCCTCCCAAAGTGCTGGAATTACAGGCATGAGCCACTGTGCCCAGCCCACCTCACAAGTTTAAGCAATTCTCCTGCCTCAGCGTCCCGAGTAGCTAGGCCTACAGGCATGCACCACCACACAAGTCTGATTTTTTTTTTGTATTTTTAGTAGAGATGGGGTTTTGCCATGTTGGCCAAGCTGGTTTTGATCTTCTGACCTCAAGTGATCCGGACACCTTGGTCTCCCAAAGTGCTGAAATTACAGGTGTGAGCCACCATGCTCAACCCTAGAGGCTTCCAAAAACATAGGCCAGACACGGTGGCTCATACCTGTAATCCCAGTAGTTTGGGAAGCCAAGGTGAGAGGATTACTTAAAGCCAGGAGTTGGAGACCAGCCTGGCCACCATGGCAAAACCTTGTCTCTACTATACCAAAAAATTAGCCAGGTGTGGTGGCGCATGCCTGTAGTCTCAGCTACTCAGAAAGCTGAGGCATGAGAATCGCTTGAACCCAGGAGACAGAGGTTGCAGTGAGCCAAGATCGTGCCACTGCACTTAAGCCTGGGTGACAGAATGACTCTATCTCAAAAAAAAAAAAAAGTACAATACGCCTTCCTTTAATCCTTGCAAATTTGAAGTTGTTTTCTTTTAATGTAAAACAAAATGATCTACAATTATGCAGCCAAGAATTAGAAAATGTCTGCAGAAAACCTCTAATAAAATGTAAAGACCATAATAAACAACCAGAAAGGAAAACATAGGAAAAATAGAAACTATGTCAGAAGAAGAAAACAAAGTCTTTCTATATTTTCTGATAATTAAGAAAAAATTATTTATATATAAAATGAAAATTATATATATATATGTTTTATTGTACGTTAAGCTCTGGGGCACATGAGCACATCCTGCAGGATCGTTGCATAGGTACACACATGCCATGGTGGTTTGCTGTCTCCATCCCCCCGTCACCTACATCAGGCATTTCTCTCGGTGTTATTGCTCCCCAACCTCCCTGTCCCCTTCACTGTCCCTCCCCTCCCCTGCCCCCCGCCCCCCCACCTACCCCTGTGTGTGATGCTCCCCTCCCTGTGCCCACGTGTTCTCATTGTTCATCACCCGCCTGTAAGTGAGAACATGCAGTGTTTGGTTTTCTGTTCTTGTGTCAGTTTGCTGAGAATGATGGTTTCCAGATTCATCAGAATCTATATTTTTAAAAAGCACATTCAGAAAACAAGTAAAATGAAAACACAAAAGGTAATTTTTGCAGGTGTTGAGAGAGAGAGAGAGTATGTTTGTGTTTAGGAAATTTTCCACAGACTTGAGCTAAAATAAGAGAGAAATTATGGAAATGTAAAAGCCATACAAAGAGACCAAACATTTTAGCAAATAGAGAGTAAGTCACTGAAGAAATAAGTTTCTTAATTACCCAGAACTCTAAGATAAGTTTCCAGGTTGAAAAAGTTCATTACACACACAGCGTAGTAGACAAAAACAGAACCATGTACATCGTGAAATTTTAGGAAAATGGCACATAAAAAAAGATCCTAAGAGTTTCCAGAAAGAAAAAAGAAGTAAAGATATACAAAGAATGCCTTCAGACTTCTCAACTAGAAGACTAGAAAGTAAAAGGCACAGAACAATGCCTTAGAAATTCTGAAGGGATTTTTTCCCCTAGACTCAAATACTATATCCCAGTAAACCCTCAATTGACTGTGATGACAGAGGGTCAAGAAAATAGGTTTCAGACATGCAAGGACTCAAAAAAGTTACCTCCCATGCATTCTTCCTCAGGATGCTACTAAAATATTAGGCCCATTAATAGGAGGGGATAAATCAAGAAAGAGGAAAGTATCAAATACAGGGAAAAGGAGATTCAACATGAGAATGGGGTGACAGGAGTCTACTAGATGATGTAAACAGTGACCCCAGAATAACAGCTGTACGCTGGCATACAGGACTAGTTCCAAGTGCAGTTAGTCAAAAGGCTCTAGAAGAGATTTCTTCTGGTACAATGTAATTGCTAGAATATCCCCAGATAATTGACAAAGGCTTTGTGGTCAATAGTATGTTTCTCAAACTGGGACGTACTAACAGTGAGAGAGAGCATTGCTATTTATTACACCAGACCAACATAGATTGGGATGAACAGTCAGAGTGCTATGAACAAAAGAATATGCAAGAAAGGGAAAGTCATCACAAGTCTCAACATTATAATTGCAAACCTGTGAGTATCTCTCATAATATGTGAACACTGACTATTAACCCAAACAAAATTACAACACAATCATAGTGAAAAGATAAGTAAATACATGGAAGGAGTGCACAGGTGTGGTGAAGATGGAGGAGGAAAGAAAACAAAATCTTCATCTTCTACAGTGAGACACTGATAGACAATGCATAAAACTGGAAAATAAAGTAGTCATATAAGCATGTTATATAGAGACAAAAAAGTAAATGCAAGCCAGGCATAGTAATGTGCACCTGTAGTACCAGCTACTTGGGAAGACTGAGGTGGGAGGATCACTTGGGCCCAGGAGTTTGAGTCCAGCCTGAGCAACACAGTGGAACCTCATCTTTAAAAAAAGAAGAAAGGAGGAAAAGAAGGAGAAAGAGAGAGAAAGGGAGGAAGGGAGGAAGGAAGAAAGGAAGGGAGGGAGGGAGGGAACAAGGAAGGAAGGGAGTAAGGAAAGAAAGAGAAAGAAAGAGAGAGAAGGAAGAAAGGAAGGAAGGGGAGGAGGAGGAGGAAGAGGAAGAAGAAGGAGGAGGAGGAGGAGGAGTGGTGGAGGAGGAGGAGGAAGGAAGGGAAAGAGGGAGGGAGAATGATGGGGGAATGTAGTTTCCTCTGGGGAGAAAATGAACAGGGAACTGCTGTTTTTCATAATTATTTGACTCTTTCAGCTTTATACGTGTATGTCTTTGATACGAGCAAAAAGGAAAAACGAAAATAAAAGAGAGAGAGGAAGGAAAGAAAGAAGGGTGAGAGAGAGAAACATGTCTAGTTTTCATCTAGTGTAACTGAAAAATGTCAATAGAAATATCAAATCCAAGCTACATTTGAGTGGATTTTCCAAAGTATAGTTTATTTTGCTTTGGTGAGTGGCAGGGAAAGGGCAGGCAGAGTCTATGTAAAGGAAACAACCCTCCTTCTCATTTTCAAGAATAAGGAAATGGGAGAAACAGATGATGCTGGAACATGCCTTGTTCATATACACTCAGAAATGAGACACGCAGGAGTGTTTGTTTTCAAAGCCATGAACAGTGGGTCTTTGATTTTCTTCATTGGATTTTCAATAACCAACAGATGTTACTGATCAGTCCATAAAATGAAATAGTGAAAATAAAAACTCCACCCACACCTTCCCCTTCTTTGATATGTTCTTGTGGTCGCTGCTGCTTCATCCAAACAGATACTGTCTTTTATGAAGGCACCAACTACCTGTTTGTAATTTGATTTTTGGAAATCTTAGCCAACATGATCTGATTAGACCTAAAGAAAACACAATGTCACTAATACCTCTTCATCACTGACTTACCTCCCTCAGGGGTATGGGAAAAGGTTGTTT
>PVKV010034342.1:0-17788 GCA_004027835.1 Alouatta palliata
TTCTCCTTTTTGCTCCTCACCAAGATCTGACTCTTATTTTTTTCCACAGCTGTCGTGGAAATGATGACCCAGAAGATTCAGCAGCTCACAGCCCTGGGCACAGCTCAGGCTACTGCTAAGGCCTGAGAGTTTTTGCAGAAATGGGGCAGAGGGACACCCTTTGGGCATGGCTTCCTGGTGCTGGAAAGGGAAGGGTCTTGTGTTTAATGCCAATAAATGTGCCAGCTGGGCAGAATGTTGGTCTTTTCTTGGATTAAGCAAGGGACTGGTGATGAGATTGCGGGGGTGGCCGACAGTGTGGGCCCCGCCCCAGAGCCTGATGCACAGGGGTGATGCGATTCTCATTTTGGAGGCTCCACCTCAGGGCCCTTTGACCAGCTGGAGGAAATCGTGTGCTGGGAGTGTGCCGCTCACGCTGCAGAGCTGGTTGCCAAGGGAACGGTCGCTAGGCGGAGGTGGAGCTGCACTGGCGCTTCCTTTTCCGGGTCAGCGCTCCCGCCTCCCTGCAGGGAAGATCTGATGGGCCGCTGCTTCCTGCGCGGCCGCTACATGCTGCTGCTGCCACGGCCACCCCTCTATACCCGGCACTGCATGCTCGGCCCAGAGTCCGTACCGCCCCCAAAGCGACCCTGCAGCAAACTCATGGCACCGCCCCGAATCGGGACGCACAGTGGCACCTTCCACTGCGACGAGGCACTGGCATGCGCACTGCTTCGCCTGCTGCCGGAGTACCGGGTATGGTCTGCAAAAATGACCCTGAGACTGCGTGCATGCATGCCTCCAGGATGGACGGCGTTCCGCTATCAGGGTCCCTCCGGTAGCGCCCTGCAGCCCAAGCACCCTTCCTACCCGCCCTGCATCCCTGAAGTCCGGCATTAATCCCCTACCTGGCAACCCCTGGCAGCCCCTTCACCCCTTATGTACCTCACAGGATGCAGAGATTTTGCGGACCCGGGATCCCGAAAAACTCGCTTCCTGTGACATCGTGGTGGACGTGGGGGGCGAGTACGACCCTCAGAGACACCGATATGACCATCACCAGAGGTAGGTTCCCAATATCATTTATTTAACCTCCTTGACCTCAACTTCCCTCTGTGCTCCAATTCAGCCATCTACTGCCTTGGTCCGTGTCAGGGAAAAGAACTGCCTCATTGAAATCAAACTCCCACTAGGATGCACCATCCTTCTGGCTCTGCCTGCTCTTCACCCGTCTACTTGGCCTGGGACCTCCCTTGGTTCCAAGGAGTCCCTCGGGCCCCTTCCTTATCTCATCTCCTTCCTTAGCCAAGGCTTTTTTTCCCCCCACCAGGGACTTCATCACCCCAACTAAATAAAGCCATCTGTTTTTATTAATCCATTCTGCTGCCCTTGCTGCTGCACCTAACTGCTGGGCCCACATGATTGTGGCAGTTGATGACAGTTCAAATGTGTGAAGTTTTCTACTTCATTTACACCCTTCCAAAGGGAAATCCTTCTTGCTCAAAGGTAGTCCATTCCAATCCTTTTCTTCCCCCTCAAGCCTCTACCGCATCAAATTCAGCATCCCTGCCTCTTTTCAAAAGAAATTGAGCATTTCCTCAGTATCCCACACCAAACTATCCTCAGCTCCCTCCTACCAATTCAGGCAAATTAGTTCCTTTCTGTCGGAGATTAATCCTCTGCCCTGTTTCCAGTCTATTATTTGTCCTCTTAGAATTTTTTTTTTTTTTTTTTTTTTTTTTGAGAGAGTCTCACTCTGTTGCCCAGACTGGAGTGCAGTGGTGCGATCTGGGCTCACTGCAACCTCCACCTTCCGGGTTCAAGCAATTCTCCTGCCTCAGCCTCCCAAGTAGCTGGGACCACAGGCACGTGCCACCACACCCAGCTAATTTTTGTATTTTTAGTAGAGATGGAGTTTCACCATATTGGCCAGGCTGGTCTCAAACTACTGGCCTTGTGATTCACCAGCCTTGGCCTCCCAAAGTGTTACGATTACAGGCGTGAGCCACTGCCAGCCTGTCCTTTGGGATTTCATGTCACAGTTCCACTAGTGTCTTTGCCTGGCCTTCCCTACAGCCTAAAACCCTTCTCAAGTATCTTCCATCTTGAAAAGAAACAAAGATATAAAAACAAAACCCTCCCTCAATTATACCGTACCATGAAAAGTAATTATCTTGGAGAGACGGATTATGATGTTTTAAGTCTCTCTCCTTTATTTTTTAGCATACATATTATTATAAATGATGTCAGGAGGAAACCCTCCCAATATTTACAGCCTAAGCTCTCACACTCACTCCTCAGCTGCCCTTCAAAAATCAGCTGACCATGGCTTCACCTCTTCCTTTCCAGTTCATTTCCCTCGAGCCCACTCCCAGTCTCTCCACTGGAACTGCTCAACGGAAGGGCACCAGTGACCTCAGCACCAAACCAGGGAGTTGGCAAAGGGTTTAAACTGATCTCTTTAGCACTTGGCATTAATTGACCACCTCCTTTTATCAAATTGTTTTGTTTATATACACTTAAAAATTATACATTTGAAACAAAGAATATAACATTTCTAAAATATCCAACATAAAATGAAAGTCTCCCAGCCTAAGCAACTAGAACATTGCCAGTACCTTTGCATCTGTACCTGTGTGCTTCTCTCCATCCCATCCCACACCGACCCCCAGAAGCAAGCAGTGTCCTAATTTTGTGTTCTTCATACGCTTGTTCTTCTGTATAGTTTAGCAAATGTCTGTTTGCATTAACAGTATACTTAGTTTTGCTTCTTTTTGAACTTTTATCTGGGGAGGGTTACTGTATCATTTGTGTCATACCTGTGAATATTTCATATATTCTTTTGTATTTACTCAGCTTTTTGTTTTGTTTTATTATTTTTAAGACAGAGTCTCATCTGTCACCCAAGCTGGAGTACAGTGGTGCAATCTCAGCTCAAAGCAACCTCTGCCTCACAGGTTCAAGTGATTCTCCTACCTCTGCCTCCCGAGTAGCTGGGACTACAGCTGCCCACCATCATGCCCGGCTAATTTTTATATTAGAGATGGGGTTTCACTATGTTGGCCAGGCTGGTCTCAAACTCCTGACCTCAGGTGATCCACCCACCTCAGCCTCTCAAAGTGCTGGGATTACAGGCGTGAGCCACCATGCCCAGCCTTAATTAGTCTGTTTTAGTTTTTTTGAGATGAAGTTTCGCTCTCGTTGCCCAGGCTGGAGTGCCGTGGCGCAATCTCAGCTCACTTCAACCTCCACCTCCCAGGTTCAAGCGATTCTCATGCCTCAGCCTCCCAAGTACCTGGGATTAGAGGCATGCGCCACCATGCCCTGCTAATTTTTGTGTTCTTAGTAGAGATGGAGTTTCACCATGTAGGCCAGGCTGGTCTTGAGCTCCTGCCCTCAAGTGATCGCCCACCTTGGCCTCCCAAAGTGTTGGGATTACAGGTGTAAGCCACTGGGCCCAGCCTGTATTCAATATTTAATAATAAAAGTAAACAAATGGAGCTCCCTAGGTGATTCTGAGATGGACTGGTATTTAGAAATCATGGCTGTAGTTTCTACGTCCCTAATATCTGTTATATCTTTTCTGTATTTTCCGCCCTGCTGCTGTTCAATTCTTGCCTTCTTTATTCACCTGAACGATTGCAGGTAGTCACCTTGCATCTGTTCTCCATGCTGGCTGGTGCAATGCTCTAACATGCACCTGCCTGCTTAAAATCTCCCAGTGACTTCCATTACCCAAAGATAAAGTCCAGTGGTCTTGCCCTGCCTGCCCTTCCAGCTTTATCTTTTGCCACTCACTTCTCACACCTAAGCTGCCTTTCCTGAAGTTCCATCAAAACACTTGTCTTTCAGCCATCATTCATGTTGTTCCCTCTACTTGGAATGCTTTTTCTCTTTTACCCCTTGTCTATCTGGTGGACATCACTAATTAATCTTTCAGAACTGACCTGAAGGCTGTTCTCTGAACCCTCTCCTCATCCCTTCCTTCCTTTTCCTTCTCACGTCTAGTGAGAGTAGTCGGGGGGTTGTGTTTGTTAACCTCTGGCAGATGAATCAGAAAACGAGGACAGCATCTTGGTTTTTTAATCCTTAATGTCATATAAAACATAAAATGTGGCAGATAGGAAGCACTGAGTTAACCACTGAATGAATGCATGGAGACTGTAGCCAAGGTCCCTCACCTCAGCCCTACCTCCCTCTGCTTCTCAGGTCTTTCACAGAGACCATGAGCTCCCTGTGCCCTGGGAAGCCGTGGCAGACCAAGCTGAGCAGTGCAGGACTCATCTATCTGCACTTCGGGCACAAGCTGCTGGCCCAGTTGCTGGGCACTAGTGAAGAGGACAGCGTGGTGGACACCCTCTATGACAAGGTGGGGACCTGAGGACAGAGATGCCCCCCACATGCATTTCCACCAGGCTGCCTGGGAGCAGTGCTCACACAGCACTCGGCACTGGGCCTCAGGTCTGGGTTCCTGGCCTGTGGCAGGCCCAGCACTCATCCTCTCCCTCAATCAGGCTCATGTCACAAGGAGATGGTGATACCTCCCCTACCTACATCCCAGGGTGGTTGTGAGAAGTAGATGCTGTAATATATTGGGAAGGGCTTTGAAAACCATAAAGCAGCATGGCCCCATCTTTTTCTTGACACACAAACAGCAATTGTTCAGCACCTTTGGGTAAACACAGGGGCGGCTGCTTATGTTTGGAAGCAGATGGCTCAAGAGGTTCTGGCTGCTCTGAAGGTGGAGGGGAGCATATGTTAGGCACCACTGTAATTCACTAGTGGTATATAAATTGGGAAGCTCAGCTGGGAAGAGTTTTATTATGAAACTATCTTTGGATTCCACCAGTATCCCCTGCAAGCAACTTCCTGCTGTTGGGGAAGGAACATGGAAGTCGGGTCGCACAGTACTGAGGACACCTACTTATTCAGTCAGCTGGATTTCTTGCTTGTAGACTGTTGAGTTCAGTTCTCAGTTTTAGTTTGCTCATCTTCTGCCCTCTGTGACTATAGAGTTTTTGGAGTATCAAGATTTTAGACTGAGTCAGTTTTCCCTTCCACTGCTGAAGGATTTCTATTGACTGAATTTTTTTTTTTTTTTTTTTGAGACAGGGTCTTGCTGTCACCCAGGCTGGAGTGCAGGGGCATGATCTTGGCTCACTGCAACCTCCACCTCCTGGGTTCAAGCAGTTTTCCTGCCTCAGCCTCCAGAGTAGCTGGGATTATAGGCACTGCCAACATGCCCAGCTAATTTTTATATTTATAGTAGAGAAAGGGTTTTACCATGTTAGCCAGGCTGGTCTCAAGTAATCCATCCACCTCGGTCTTCCAAAGTGCTAGGATTACAGCCACCACACCCAGCCCTAACAATTGACCAAACTTAACCCATGTTTATTTTTTGAGACTGTTGCCCAGGCTGGAGTGCAGTGGTGCCATCATGGCTCACTGCTGCTTCGAACTCCTGGGCTCAAGCAATCTTCCCACCTCAGCCTTCCAAGTAGCTGAGATTACAGGTGCATGCCATCATGCCTGGCTAATTATATATCTTAATTTTTTTGTAGGAGGGTCTTGCTATGTTGCCCAGGCTAGACTCAAACTCCTGGGCTCAAGTGATCTTCCTGCCTCAGCCTAAACTTATGTTTTAGCTGATCATCAGGTTGGGGTCCACACCAAGAGGTGCTAGACATAGGAGTTACTTTCTCAGCGCTCCGAGAGTAGCACTTTTCTACATACCGCAGATGTACTGCTATGTAGGGAGGCCGATTTTTTAGGGCACTTGGCATAAAGTGTCTGCCTCGAAACTTTTGAGGCATTAGCCTACCATTTATTCAGAACCAGGAGACGTAGCAACTGCTGATGTCATGTGGCACATTACGGGCTTCCCCGGAATCGTAACCCAGCATCCAGCTTTTAGAGTTCAGTCTCACACCCATTTTCTCCCGCTTGTGTGCTTGACCAGAGCCCCTCCTGTACCTCACTGACCATGTCACTAAATACCTACTCACCCCACCTGGAGACGTACCAGCCTTCAGCCACGGGGATCCACTCCCACAGATACCCTCTAGCAACTGGAGATCTTTCTTGTTCAAAGGTTAGCAGTCCCTTCTCCACACGCGTTGCCGTTGGCGTGAGCTCTGTGCAGCACAGTGCGCGTCGGATTAGAAATCAGGTGACCCGAGCCGGGCGCGTGGCTCACGCCTGTAATCCCAGCGCTCTGGGAGGCCGAGGCGGGCGGATCACCTGAGGTCAGGAGTTCCAGACCAGCCTGACCAATATGGTGAAACGACGTCTTTAAAATGCTGAGCCCTCTGAGTTTCAGCAAGCTGCTGAACTTGCCAGTTCTCCCTTTTCTCGTCCAGTTAATGTTGAGAGATCCTCACGGGGCTGAGTGTGTGTATGAACATACTTTGAATCCTGTAAGACTTCACGTAACTAGTAAGTAGCCCCAAGAACGTTTCCCTTGCTGCTCCTTTAGATGTATGAGAACTTTGTGGAGGAGGTGGATGCAGTGGACAATGGGATCTCCCAGTGGGCAGAAGGGGAACCTCGATATGCAGTGACCACTACCCTGAGTGCACGAGTTGCTCGACTTAATCCTACCTGGAGCCAGCCCGATCAAGACACCGAGGTAGTGGGGCTCGTGGGACCTGTAAGAACTGTGGGCTGAGGGGAAATGGGAGCATTTTTGCTCCTCCTCGTAAATCCTAGCAAATTCAAAGTTTGGGCCAGCACTGGTTCTAATTCTCATTCCCAGGCAGGCTTCAAGCGTGCGATGAATCTGGTTCAAGAGGAGTTTCTGCAGAGATTAGATTTCTACCAACACAGTTGGCTGCCAGCCCGGGCCTTGGTGGAAGAGGCCCTTGCCCAGCGATTCCAGGTACAGGCCTGGGAGGAGGCATTGTGGCTTGGGGATTACTGACTGCTGATAAACAGGAGCTCCTGCTTCTACTCTAAACTCTTTTTTTTCACTCTCTGTTGCCCAGGCTGGAGTACAGTGGAACACAGTCTTGGCTCACTGCAGCCTCAACCTCCTAGGCTCCTGAGTAGCTGGGACTACAGGCACATGCCATCTCACCCAGCTACTTTTTGTATTTTTTGTAGATACAGGGTCTCACTCTGTTGCCTAGGCTGGTCTCAAACTCCTGGGCTCAACTGATCCTCCCACCTCAGCCTCCCAGAGTGTTGTGACTGCAAGCATGATCACCATGCCCGGCCTAGCTTAAACCTTCTAGCTGTGCTCTCTCTTCCAGGTGGACCCAAGTGGGGAGATTGTGGAACTGGCAAAAGGTGGATGTCCCTGGAAGGAGCATCTCTACCACCTGGAATCTGGGCTGTCCCCTCCAGTGGCCATCATCTTTGTTATCTACACTGACCAGGCTGGACAATGGCGAGTACAGTGTGTGCCCAAGGAGCTCCACTCATTCCAAAGCCGGTGAGGCCCTAGGAAACCACCCTGAAGACCTTCAGGCCCGTCTCAGCCTTGTTAAGAGAATGCTGCCAACTTTGACCTCTGCTCACCTCCTCCTTTCTGCCCATTCGTAGGCTGCCCCTGCCAGAGCCATGGCGGGGTCTTCGGGATGAGGCCCTGGACCAGGTCAGCGGGATCCCTGGCTGCATCTTCGTCCATGCCAGTGGCTTCATTGGCGGTCACTGCACCCGAGAGGGTGCCTTGAGCATGGCCCGTGCCACCTTGGCCCAGCGCTCACACCTCCCACAAATCTCCTAGTCTAATAAAACCTTCCATCTCTGGCTGGGCGCACTGGCTCACGCCTGTAATCCCAGCACCTTGGTAGGCCGAGGTGGGCGGATCACCTGAGATCAGGAGTTTGAGATCAACCTGACCAACATGGAAAAACCCTGTCTCTACTAAAAATGCAAAATTAGCTGGGCATGTGGTGGGCGCCTGTAATCTCAGCTACTCGGGAGGCTGAGGCAGGAGAATCGCTTGAACCTGGGAGGCAGAGGTTGCGGTGAGCCAAGATCACCCCATTGCACTCCAACCTGGGGAACAAGAGTGAAACTTTCAAAAAACAAACAAAACCTTCTGTCTCATACCCAGTCCTTGACTCGTTCTTGCTCTATACCATTCTGGGAAGTTCTGAAAAGTGAAACAACTATTTGTGAGACCCTGTGCTAGATATTCTTTTCTTCACACTAACTTCTCAGCCTTGCTTTCCAAATCATTTGAAACTATACAGTTTCTAGAGTTAAATAACTCAACCAAATTCACAAGTGACAGAACAGGGCCTTAACCCAAAGTCCATGCTTTCCTCCCTGACTATACTCCAGTGCAACTCCCTGGAAGACAGTGTGGTAATGGAGTGAAAAACAAAAGGAAAACTTTTATTATTAGAGGTGGGAATGTGGGGAGTGGGGCAGAACAGGTAGTGGCCCTGGGAGAGGGTCCCAAGGAGCAGAGGTTGGGGCTGTCTCAGTAAAGAGGGGCAGGTCACGAATAGAGCCTCCACCCCCAGCTGGGGGTTCTTGGGCCCGGCCAAGCGCTGGACTGAAACGTGGAAACTGGGCATTGACGAAGTACAGCGGGATGTGAGCAATTCGGCCTGTGGACCAGCCCTGCAGAGCGGGGGAAAAAAAGGATCAGCCTGGGCCCAAAAAAGGGCCACCTGGCAGAGCCATACGGCAGCGAAGGCACAGAAGCCCCAGCAGCCTGGCGCACTCACCACACTGAGCAGGGCCCCTTTGTTGAAGGAAGGATGGAAAGCGATGAACTGGGGCTGGGCTCCTGGCTCCCCCTGGATAACGCCACTAAAAGAAAAGGTGAGCAGGCAACTGGAGGCGGAAGGGAGCTGCAGGTAGTGAGATGTGGGTTTTGTGCAGAAAGGCTGGTGAGGAGTCCAGACCTAAGGGCCCATGTGGCACCTACCACGGAAGGAGCTCAAACACAGGGCTGTTTCGAGTACAAAAGAGGAAGATGACTGGTTTACCATCCTGTACCCTTGGGTTTCCTGTAAGAAATGGATCCAGGGATAGGGGAGGAACTCTAAAGGCAGAGTCCCAGGACAGGGGGAGAGGAGAACTGCAGGCCAGGGCATGGCCTCACTACTTTTAACTGGGAAGATGGCTGTGGGCTGAGCCCTTCATCCTTGCCTCTTACCTTTCATGAGCACAGCCAGACGCTCCCCACTGGGATCCCAGACCATGGAGTGAGCCTCTCCCCCAAGCCTGTGTGTAAGGACAGGCTGGGTGAGTTTCAGTGTGTCCCTCCCACCTGCCTTTCACTGCCCTCTCAACCACTCAGCTCACCTCTCCTCACCATCTGGTGTCTGGATTGTTGTCTCAGACAGATCTGCCACAATCGTTGCTGACTTCGCACCTCCAACACGCCCCTTTCCCTCACCTGTGGATGGATAAGAGCAGAGGTTCTTGCAAGAAACAGGCCTCTCACTGGTCCGCCACCAGCTCACCACAGGCATCGACACCTCTAAATCTCCTAAGCTTCTATATTTCCCATTATCCCTCAGAGATGCATCTTACCAAATGTTGCTGCCTCCCTCTGACCACCCCAAATACTGAAGTGTTGCCCTAACTCACCACAACGTTCTGGAAAAGACAGGGAGTAAATCAGTGGCTCTCCCAACACAGTGAACAGTAGTCGGTTGCCATCTGGGCTCCAGCAGCCAGTCTGGGGTCAGGAAGCAAAAGGCAGGGGAAGCTATGTCTACAGTAGAATGCAGAACGGAAGTAGAGGTGGCGGGGCTTGGGGGCATCAGGGGTCCATTGGAATCCTCTTCGCCCCAGCATCTGTGAATCAGAGTCCCCTCTTACCTGACAGCGCCCTGATAGAGTAGGCCACCTCTCACAAGTCCACATCTGGGCCTCCCAGACTCTGAGCCAGAGAGAAGCAAATTACAGCTCAGGACCTCTAAGTTCCAAAATTTGGACCTACCTCCCTTGACAGAGCTTCCAGGAGCTAAGAGCCTTTCTCTAGGTCCTTGCCCTCCCTCCATCCTTCTCCCACTCACCGAAAGACAGCTGAAGGAGTGGTAGCCAGGACTTTGCTGCCATCTGGGGACCAGAGCAGGTTGGTCACCCCACCTCCTCGAAACCAGGGAAGGGGGACACAGGTCTCTGTTGAGACATCCCATACCTAGGAGAGTGGGGCAGGAGAGAAAAACTCAAGCACCCTATCATCTCGTAGTGGGCTGCCCTCTTTAATGTACAAAGAGCCAGAAAGGAGAGGAACCAAGAGAGAGACTGTGAAACAGGAGGCACGGGTTCATGCTGACAATTACAGAGAGTGGAGTTTTAATCCTAATGAGACTGATGGCAAAGCTCCCTGGGTAAGTTTAAGACTGAATGGACCAGGGTCCCTCCTCCTTCCCTCATGATGTTTCTACCACTGAGTGAGAAACACTTTCACCAGGACTGAAACAAGCATGAGGGACAGGGACCCACTCACCCGGATAGCAGCATCCACAGGTGAAGCTGAGAGCAGCCGTCCCCCACTGGGGGCCCAGGCCAAGCTGGTGACAGGTGTGTGTCCAGGGTGAGACAGCACTTGGGCACAGCCAGAAGAGGGTCTGGGGGGAACACAGAGGGTATGGAGTCAGAAGATGACAAGAAGCTAGCCCCAAAATTCTATTACTTTGCCGCCTCCTGCTAAAACCTCCCTATCCTGATGTCCCGCTCTGAGCTCAAATCCACATTGGGGAAAAGGAGTAAGGACTGTGGAAGTTAAAAAAAAAAAACAGCAAAGGAAAAAAGGGCCAAGTCACCATAAGCAAGTCAACAGAAGAGGTGATCTGCAGGGTCTCAAGGCCGGGGTGAAAGGGAGTGCTTTCACTACAGGCCATGAGGAGGTAAAACCTAACCAGTAACCTAGAAGGTGTGCCCTGGGGCAATGTCAGGCCCCACTCCAGAACACAGCTCCCCCCTGCAGGCCATCGAGCCCGGCCATCCATCCATTCATCCAAGGATAATTTATGACATTACCTCAAGGTTCCAACCTTTCCTCTCCAGAGTTATCTAAGGCTCCTCAGAACACACCCCTCCTTTATCAGAACGCCTCCCACCTCTGCACTCCTGCATTGTTTGCTGCTCATCTCAAAGATGCTGCCTGTGGCTTGGCCTCCATCACTGAAAGGGAACTACCTGAGGGCATCTGCCATGTGTCTGTAGCTGTGTATTTCCAGAGCCATGTGCCTGGCCTGACAGATGAAGGCTACTACCTGAATTAATGCCACCTTCTCCTCTTTCCACCTAACTATAACCACTTTCAGCTCCAGTGAAGGCTTAGTTGCGGATATACAACTTAATTCTCCTGAACTTTACAATAAATCACAGCTGCCTTTGCAGGTCAGTTCAGATTCATCTCATTCTTTTCAGTGGCTCCACTGTATACCACTCAATAGATGAACTATAATTTATTAAGTCATGCCTCTACAAATGGACATTTGACTTGTTTGTAAGTTTTTATTATACATAATGCTATAAAAAATATTTCCTGGCCAGGCACGATGGTTCACACCTGTAATCCTAGCACTTTGGGAAGCCGAGGCAGGCAGATCACAAGGTAAAGAGATCAACTATCCTGGCCATGGTGAAACCCTGTCTCTACTAGAAATACAAAAATTAGCTGGGCGTGGTGGCGCACGCCTGTAGTCCCAGCTACTTGGGAGGCTAGGGCAGGAGAATTGCTTGAATCCGGGAGGCAGAGGTCGCCGTGAGCCAAGATCGCGCCACTGTGCTACAGCCTGGTGACGGAGCAATGTGTGTATATACGTGTGTGTGTGTGTGTGTGTGTGTGTGTGTGTGTGTGTATGTATTTCCTGGGCCGGGCACACTCCAGGCTGAAATGCAGTAGCACAATCACAGCACACTGCAGCCTCAAACTCCCGGGGCTCCTGCCTCAGCCTCGGCCTCTCAAGTAGATAGTACTACAGGAGTACACCCCAACCGCAGCTAGTTTTTTAATTTTTTTGTATAGACAGTGTCTATGTTGCCCAAGCTAGTCTCAAACTCCTAGACTCAAGCGATTCATCTGCCTCAGCCTCCCAAAGTGCTGGGATTACAGGCATGAGCCATCACGCCTGGCCTTGTTTATTTACTTATTTTTTAATTTTTTTGAAATTTGAGTTTTGCTCGTCACCCAGGCTAGAGTGCAATGGCCCACTCTCTAATCTCAGGACTTTGGGAGGCTGAGGTGGGCAGATCAGTTGAGGTCAGGAGTTCGAGACCAGCCTGGCCAACATGGTGAAACCCCGTCTCTACTAAAAATGCAAAAATTAGCTGGGCACAGTGGTGGGCACCTGTAATCCCAGCTACTCGGGAGGCTGAGGCAGGAGAATCGCTTGAACCTGGGAGGTGGAGGATGCAGTGAGCCGAGATCACGCCACTATACTCCAAACCAGGTGACAGAGCAAGACTCTGTCTCAAAAAATAAATAAATAAATAAATAAAAATCTATTATCATGTATTTTTTTTCTTGTAGTACCTATTGTCAAGGTTTTTAGGTATTAGGGTTACATTAACTTTATAAAAATAAATCAGGAAGGATCCTGCAACAAAAGAGGGAGGACATTAACAGGGAAACAGGTGAAATCTGAATAAAATTTGTAGTTAATAATAATGAACAAATATAACAAACATTGGCTTCTTAGTTTTGACAAATCTAATATGGTAATATAAGACATTAACAATGGGGGAAACTGCATGAAGCCTATGCCGAAACTCTCTGTACTAGCTTTGCAACTTTTCTATAAATCTAAAATTCTGCCAAAATACAAAGTTTATTAAAGTTTTTTTTAAAAATCAGAAGGCTTTCCAAATTTCCTATAATCTGGAATAAGTAACATAGAGACTACCTTTTATTTGAGACAAGGTCTCACTCTGTAGAGATCATGGCTCACTGAAGCCTTGACCTTCCAGGCTCAGGCAATCCTCCTGCTTCAGCCTTGAGGCGCTGGGACCACATGCTTGCACCACCACACCTGGCTAGTTTTTTTTAATTTTTTTTAGAGATGGGGTCTCACTAAGTTGCCAAGGCTTCTCTCAAACCCCTGGGCTCATGTGATCCTCCCACCTCAGCCTCCCAGAGTGGTAAGATTACAGGCGTTAGCCACTGCACCCAACCTAAAACTATCCTTTTGAAAATTAGATATAACCCTCATAAAACCATCTCAGGCTGGTGTCTGTTTTAGTGGTAGAACTCATCATTTTCTTCTACAATCCACTTTGCTAACTTATATTTTGCTAGAAAATCAAAGATTTCCTTCAGATTTTCAAATTTGTTGGCCTAAACATGTCCATAATATTCTTTTATAATTCTTCTATTTTGTACCATATCTATGGTTATCTCTCTTTCCACTTCTGAAAATAGTATACTTTGGTTTTCTCTTTCTCCCTAATTAGGCTGGCCAAAAGGTTTTCTTCTTTATTCATATATATATGTGTGTGTGTGTATATATATATATATATATATATGTATTTTATTTTATTATTATTTTTTTAAGTCTTGCTCTGTTGTCCAGGCTGGATCACAGTGGTGTGATCTCAGCTCACTGCAATCGCCACCCCTACCTCCCGGGTTTCAAGCAATTCTCCTGCCTCAGCCTCCTGAGTAGCTGAGACTACAGGTGCATACCACCAGTTTTTGGGTTTTTCGTTTTTTTTTTTTTTGAGACAAGGTCTTGCTCTGTACCCCCGGCTGGAGTGCAGCTGCAGTGGCATGATGTCAACTCACTACAACCTCTGCCTCCTGGGTTCAAGTGATTCTCGGTCTCAGCTTCCCAAGTCCCCGGGATCACAGACATTACGGGGTATCACCATGTTGGCCAGGCTGGTCTTGAACTCCTGGCCTCAAGCAATCCACCCTCCTTGGCCTCCCAAAGTGCTGGAATTACAGGCATGAGCCACTGTGCCTAACCTAATTTTTGTACTTTTAGTAGAGACGGGGTTTTACCATGTTGGCCAGGCTGGTCTGGAACCCCTGACCTCAAGTGATCCGTCTGCCTTGGCCTCTCAAAGTGCTAGGATTACAGGTGTGAGCCACTGCGCCCAGCCTTAATTCATAATTTTTTTTTTTTTTTTTTTTTGAGATGGTGTCTCGCTCAGCCGCCCAGGCTGGAGTACAGTGGCAAAAATCTCAGCTCACTGCAACCACCATCTCCCAGGTTCAAGTGATTCTCCCATCTCAGCCTCCTGAGTAGCTGGGATTACAGGCACCCACCATCATACCTGGCTACTTTTGTATTTTAGTAGAGATGGGGTTTCACCATATTGGCCAAGCTGGTCTTGAACTCCTGACCTCACGTGATCCACCCGCCTCAGCCTCCCAAAGTGCTGGGATTACAGGCATGAGCCACAGCACCCAGCTTAGTCATAATTTAAACAACCAGTTTCTGGTTTTATTTTAGTTAGTGCTCATAGGTATTTGTTTTCGTTTCTGATCTTATCTGTACTAATTTTCTTCATACTTCCTTTAAGTCTCCTGATAGTCCTCTGAAAGACAGTCTTTCGGGCTGGGCGAGATGGCTCACGCCTGCAATCCCAGCACTTTGGGAGGCCGAAGTAGAGAGATCACGAGGTCAGGAGATCGAGACCATCCTGGCCAACATGAAACCCCGTCTCTACTAAAAATACAAAAAAATTAGCTGGGCATGGTGGCATGTGCCCAGCTACTCAGGAGGCTGAGGCAGGAGAAATGCTTGAACCCAGGAGGCAGAGACTGCAGTGAGCCGAAATCACACCACTGCACTCCAGCCTGGGCAACAGTGTGAGACTCCGTCGCAAAAAAAAAAAAAAAAAAAAAAGTCTGTCCACCCTGTAACCCACAGACACATTGTACCCACAATCCAAAAAGCCCCTAGTTCTGTCTCTTTCTCCAGATTAGAGTATTCTTAGCAACCAACCTTGATCTTAAACTGCTTTTCCTATAGCCCTGGGAAGTGCTGTGA
Source organism: Alouatta palliata (assembly GCA_004027835.1). Classification (NCBI taxonomy): domain Eukaryota; kingdom Metazoa; phylum Chordata; class Mammalia; order Primates; family Atelidae; genus Alouatta; species Alouatta palliata. Next base: position 14,895 of record PVKV010034342.1, read on the forward strand.
GGACAAAGAATTTCTCCTTTCAGATCTCCTCACCATCCGCCATGCCTAGCATTGCACAACTCTCAGGCCAAGGTAAGACAGGCTACTAGGACTCACCGGGTAGACAAGGAGGTAGGGTCCAGGGTCCATATGAGAATGCAGCTCTGGCAGGCCACAGCCAAGACAGAGGCACTGAGGGGCTTCCAGGCCAGAGCTGCCACATTTCGCTGCAGCCGGTGCTTCAGGGAGGGGACTATTGTGCTAGGGTAAAGGGATAGGGATCTGAGTCAAGGCAAGAACACTAAGGCTCCAGGGCCCAGAGTGCAGTTAAGGAGAGAAAGCCACAGAGAAGAAAGTTGATCCATCCAGGGCCCAGGGGCATTATGGGGCAGGAGGGGATAAAGTTTAGGTCTAGAAAGAGCACACATCCAGTTATGGAGCTTCCCTCACCCCAGTTCTGGAAGGAGCCCTATGAATCAGGTTCAAGAACTACAGGACTCCCCAGGACTAAGGCTGGCAAGCAAAGGTGACATTGACAAGTCAGAGCCCACCTGGTATGCCCACACACACCTGCTGGCATTATACACACGGACTGAGTCATCTAGCAGGGCCACTGCAAACTTATTGGTGTGAGGGTGCCATGCAAAGACGCGTAAGCAGCAGCTGGACCTAAGGAAGGAGTTAACATAAACAGTCCTGCACCTACCCCAGCCAAGCCCAGAAGCTCACATTCATTTCCAGTAAGGACGTAGTTTTTTTCTACTTTTTCTTTTATTTTTTGGGGGGAGAACAGGAGGAATGAGAATATGGGGAGTAATCAGGAAAGGAGTAGGAGTCTTTGCCTTCTCCCCAGAAGAAGTTTCAAGGTTCAGGACTTCCTTCCCACAGAGCTCCAGGGACTGTGCACTCACCAATTTGTGACTTGGGCAAATTCAGCAATCAGATCTTCACTCCTGAGCTGTAAGAACAAAGCAGACAGAGGACACACTGGGGCAAAAGGAGCTCAATCCCTCACTATTCCTACTGGGGAGCTGGACCACTCCTACCCTCTGAAGTCATCACACCCAACCCTGATCTGCAGGGATAGGAATGGGGGCAGAGTGGGATGGGGACACAGCAACTGCAGAGGGCTGGGGAGGAAGCCAAACTTACAGACAGATGAGGGAACAGGGACCCATGGAGGGAGGAGGCCCATCGACAGAGTGCCAGGGCCCAGCCGGATGCCGTCTTCACCCACTCAAACACTGTGGGGTTGAGGAAGCAGCTCTGATTAAAGCATTCACAGGGTTCTCACCAACTGCCCTCTAGGTAAAAGACAAGGAAGGACAGCCAGCCACTCCCCAGGTCCTTCTGCCCAGTAAGTGCTCCCAACACCTCACTCTGCACACCCACTCTGGGTTATTTGGGTAGGTAGGAGAGAAGAGAACAGGAAAAATAGGGCTAAAAGGAAAAAGTCTGGGCCAACAGGTGTCAGGGTGAGTTCAAGAATATGGAGGAGAGATAACCACAAAACTAGGGAAGTCTGGAGGGAAAAATACTTACCCTCTTCTTCTGAGTTTGCAATTTCATTTAGCACCCCAAAAAGGCCCACATCACACCTGATAAGGGAGGAAAACATGAGTCAAATAACTGTGATCCCCTCTGTCCCCTCTACAAGTTTCATTCATTCATTCATTCATTCATTCATTATACATGTATTAAAAATATGGGCACTCACATTTCATGAGTGCCAACTATGTACCAGGCACTCTGTATGTTGTCCTTTCATTTAAGTATCTCACAAATCTGAATGACATTCTACCCATTTATCTATGAGGCAACCAAGGCTCAGAGGACTTTTGGGGCTTTTTGAGCAGGCCAAGGAGTTAGGACCTGCTCGAAGACAATGAATGGAAAGCCATGGAAGCATTTTAAGGAAAAGAATAAACGAATCACACAGTAGCATTTTAGAAAGAGCAGTCTGGCTGCAGATTAGGGGGTGGTAAGAATAAGGGCCGACACGAGGCTCATGCTAATCCCAGCACTTTGGGAGGCTGAGGTGGGTGGATCATCTGAGGTCAGGAGTTTGAGATCAGCCTGGCCAACATGGTGAAACCCCATCTCTACTAAAAATATAAAAATTAGCTGGGCGTGGTGGCATGCGCCTCTAGTTCCAGCTACTCGAGAGGCTGAGACAGGAGAATCGCTTGAACCTGGGAGGCAGAGGTTACAGTAAGCTGAGATCGCGCCATTGCAATCCAGCCTGGACAAGAGTGAGACCCCATCTCTCTCTCTCTCTCTCTCTCTCTCTCTCTCTCTCTCTCTCTCTCTCTCTCTCACACACACACACACACACACACACACACACACACACGAAAAAAGAATAGAAAAAGTCCAGGTGCAGTGGCTCACTTGGGAGGCCAAGGCAGGTGGATTGCCTGAGCTCAGGAGCTCCAAGACCAGCCTAGGCAACATAGAGAAACCCTGTCTCTACAGAAAAATACAAAATTAGCCAGGTGTGGTGGCACACGCCTGTGGTCCCAGCTACTTGGGAGGCTGAGGAGGGAGCATCGCTTGAGCCCTGGGGGCTGACAATGCAGTGAGCCGTGTTCCATGTTTGTGCCCTGCACTCCATGCTGGGAAACAGAGCAAGACCCTGCCTTAAAAAACAAAACAGAGACCAGGCGCGGTGGCTCACGCCTGTAATCCCAGCACTTTGGGAGGCCGAGGCGGGTGAATCACGAGGTCAAGAGATCGAGACCATCCTGGTCAACATGGTGAAACCCCGTCTCTACTAAAAATACAAAAATTAGCTGGGCATGGTGGCACGTGCCTGTAGTCCCAGCTGCTCGGGAGGCTGAGGCAGGAGAATTGCTTGAACCCAGGAGGCGGAGGTTGCGGTGAGCCGAGGTCGTGCCATTGCACTCCAGCCTGGG
>PVKV010034344.1:0-17788 GCA_004027835.1 Alouatta palliata
GGTTCAAGCAATTCTCCTGCCTCAGCCTCCTGAGTAGCTGGGATTACAGGCGCGCGCCACCACGCCCAGCTAATTTTTGTATTTTTAGTAGAGATGGGGTTTCACCATGTTGGCCAGGATGGTCTCGATCTCCTGACCTTGTGATCCGCCCGCCTCGGCCTCCCAAAGTGCTGGGATTACAGGCGTGAGCCACCGCGCCTGGCCCGGTTACAAATTCTTAAGGCAACCATCTTTTGTTTTTTCCTCTACAGAGAAACAGAGCAAAACCAGGACATTTTTACTTTTCTCTTATTCAAAGGTCTGTTACCTTTTAGCATTCTGAAGTTTCTTCTCCTTAGAACTCTCATTTTAAGATTGTGTCCCCCTTCAGTGTTCTTATGTTTACATGGAGATGCCAATTATGACTTCCAACTTTGCTCGGGCTTGAGTCTTTGTTCCCTGGCAACCCCTCCCATTCATCCACCTTGCTGGAGACTCGTTAAAGCAAAGCTTAGGCCACCAGGGGTCAGCAGAGTCCCCAGGACAGATAATGAGCTGCACATAATGACCTCTTAATTCATGTTTTCTCTCATTTTGGCTCCTTAGACTTTTTTTTTTGTTATTTCCTTAGGTATACGTTATAAAAGATAAACTCAGCTTTATTCTCCTGGCATATATGTGTGTTTTGAACTGAGGAGTTGTTTTATGGATATCTATTCCTCATATTACCATAAATAGAAGTCTCTCAGGAAACATACTGCTTCCTTTGTCTTTTGTGTAATTCTGTTGCATCGTTTTCTATTCTGTGTTACCCTGACTTTTTCGAGAATGATTTGAAGTAACTTATGAAACAAGACGAATTTAACAAGTTAATAAGTAGACAAAGCTCTATGTGAAGAAAAATAACTTTTATGATCATCAAAATGAATGCAATTGCTATGATTTTATAGTTACAGAATATGATCCCAAGCTTCCTGGTTTCTAAAGTAAGGAGGAAAGTATGACAAATTTTAATTGTGATTAGAATAGTTAATTGAAACTTCTCAGGAAGAGAGATACTTTTCATGGTACCAAATTTTGAGAGCTAAAGTCTACAGTTGGCATTATTGAAGGGTAATGGTTCTGAAACCCTATGAGTCAGCATCATCTGGTAACATTTTATTTTTTAACTTTTATTTTAGGTTCAAGGGTACTTGTGCAAGTTTGTTACGTGGGTAAATTGCATGTCATTGAGGTTTGGAATGTGAAGCAAATTTCAGAGATCAGCATCACCATTCACCAGTCTCTTGCCCCAGAGATCCAGATTCATAATGATGAAGTCAGTAGTCAGAAATCAGTACTGGCAAAATATTCCTAGATGATGTCGGGTTTGGAAACAAGTGATATGTAGGGTATCTTGAATAGGACAATTGAACATAGTCTCAGTGATCTTTGATAACAACTGCAGAAATGGAATTCATATAGCTGTTTCTTATCACAACTTTTGGTAGAAATTGAAAGGAAACTAAAATACACTTTTTTTCATGGAAGGTAAACCTGCAATGGGCTGATGTACCATGAGTCCAAGCATACCACTATCTCCCGATCTAGCTTGATATGCTTTAGAACATCTGGAGGTGTCTCATGCAAAATACCATTTCTCGTAACTCTTAATAGGAGCTGATTAGATGTATATCAAAATTATACTTTCTAATATAGTTTTGAAGTCCTAGTGTCCAATTATGTTTAGAAAGATAGACCTATAGGCTTTACAAATTAGATAGGCTATTAATAAATTTAAGAAATAGTCTATAGTGAATATTAAATGTTAGCTTCACATGAGATCAAGTCATGTTACATTGCACACAGTACATTATATAAATTGTTCTATCTCAAAATTTCTGTTTTCCAAAAATCTGATACCAAGCATCTAGTGAGCCCAGGGGTGAAGCGACGGTGGGATTCACTGATGTTCTCATGAAGTATCCAGTTCTAAACAAGATGGTTTCCTGAAATGCCCCCTGGGGGAATAGCAGATGAATGCCCCCTGGATAACTGAGGAAATTACCCAGTTCCCTAAGGAATCCTTTGATGCTATCAATTCGAATGTTGTAGAATGTCCACTACAGATATGATTTTGTTTTGTTACAATAAAATCTGGACAACAGATAAAGCGTATATATACTAAAGAGTAAATGGGAGCCGGGCGTGGTGGCTCATGCCTATAATCCCAGCACTTTGGGAGGCCGAGGTGGGCAGTGAAATCTAGAACTTAAAGTGAAACCTAGAACTAGGAAAAGTGCTCACAGTACCTCTCAGATGGTTTCAGAATCCTTGAAGACGAAGGAAGAGCTGCTGTATGAAGTCCAGATAGTCCTAAAACTCCAAAGTCTCCCTCAGAATAAATGCCATATGATACATCCCTTGGTCTGCTTGCTAAGAAGTTCATTCAGCTCCTGAGCCAGTCTCTCCCCGGGGTCTTGGATTTGAACAAGGTAGAAAAAGTGCTAAAAGTTCAAAAGAGAGGGACTTAGGATATCACCAACATTCAAAGCATCTTCCTCATTAAGAAGTCTATAAACATCCAGTGGGCTGCAGTCTGTCTGAGGATGGGGGCGTGCTGGTCCAGTGTCAAGGCCTGTGGATTTTTCTGTCTCGGTAAACTACGCCCACTCCTCCTACACCCAGCGTATTTGTGAGTTTCCAGTTGATTTGTAGCAAATGCCTACTTAGTTCTTTGTGGATTGTTTTAGACTTTTTGTTTTTTTAGCTGCCATTTATATATTCCTGTGGCAATCACCATTTAAATTTAATTGCTTACTTAGTATCACATTTTTCAGATTCACATTACATAAGCAGAGGGACAGAACCTCTACTGATTAGAGCATCGAAACCTGTGTGATCTAAGGTTTGTCAGGCTCTGCAAAAAGCATACCATATTGCTTCCACTCCCAGCTTGGAGCAAGTCAGTCCTGGGGCTGGCTGACATCAGTGACCCATTGGAAAGGAGAACCAGGTCAGATGATGTACCCGTCCCAAGGAGCTGCAGACATGGATCCCTTAATCCTTGGGCTTCCCAGGCCCTGTGAGTGGGGAAAGGACTCTCTTATGCTGCACTCAGGGAGACCACATCTCGGATGGGTCAGGTAGAGAGGCCTCTAAAAAAAGTCATTCCCATTGTATGAGTGGCATTTTCTTAAGCTGGCAGGAACAAGGGACTCCCACTGTGTCAGGGGCTGGAATCATTCTGGCTAGACCCTGTTCCCCTTCCTCTATGAAAGAATGAGTTGGACCAAGGAAAGTCAGGACATGGAAAATGGAGCAAAAGAATGCCAGGGCATCTCCCCCTTTACTCTTCAGGAATGCTGTCCCAAGTTGGAGTGTTTGTGTCAGCTGCAAATCCTACCAGTTATGTCAAAGAACAGCTTTCCCATTGGCAGGAGGCAATGGCCATCTGCCACTGGGAATATGGTGTAGTATCTTCAGTCCGTTTTTTGGATGCTAAGGACTGTGGAAATGAGGGAGTCAGATAAAGAACAAACCTCAAAATGAACAGTTAAATTGAAATGTATATGCTGGACCCAGTGGCAGGCACACAGTAGGCACTCGACTCATACATGTTTAATTGAAATTAGAAATATCCCTTAGGAAATAAAAACAAAACACACAAAAGCCACAGCTAGTTTACTCCAGGTAGATTCCTACAATATGCAAAGTGTTGGTGGGATCAAGACAGATGATACTAGGGCTTTAAACTCTGTAGGTATGCATGGGTGTATGTTGGGGAGAAAACAACGGTGAGGACTATCTACCTTTTTCTTCAGCCTCCATCTGTGGTCTCCTCCCCTCACACACACTGGACTTGGCACAAAATATCGATGTGGTCCGAGATGAAGCATTGGGGTAGAGGAGAGAGAAGAAGTTTTGTGCTAAGTGTCTACTGGAAATGCACTGTGTGTTTTTTCCCCCCTGTATGGGAAATCATTTATGCCAAGCTTTTCCCCATTTCCCATGTCTGTCTCATCTGGTTAGCTGCCTCTACTTCCAGTTTGGTGTAATTATCTTTGCTGGCTGCACAAAGCTGATTTTTTTTTTCAAAGTCTGAAGACTGAGCTCACCTGGTTTACGTTATTGTGTGTTTTGCTGAAACTTTTTGTAAGATAATGCCATATTTGTTGTTTTAAAAACTGAAGGAATCCTAATAAGTCTTAAAAGTTTCTTCATGCATAAGATTTTTCCAGTTACTGGGCTTAACTGGTATACATTAATTAGATATCTGTATTGTTTTCTTTCATTAGTCATTTTCTTTTTCACTTAGTAACTGAGCACACAAAATGAGTTAGTAAGCACTACAGTTTTTGCTTTACTTTAAGTTCTAAGTATGCAGGTTTCCTGGTACCATCAGTTGCTGCTGTTAAAGCTCACATATTATATGGCTGAAAGTTACAAGTCTGCAAATTATGACTGCATGAGCCTTAGAAAATAAAATGTATAAAGGGCAACACATTAGCATGGCAGTGTTAGGTGTGTGTTTATATGTACAGGGTTGTGCATAGCAATTGTCTTATTGAAGTTGATACATAGTTTGCTCACATTTTCATTATTTAGCAATTTTGTACAAAAGTAGCAACTAATTTGTAAACTGCCAGAATATTTTCTAGCTGGTTTGTAATTTTTTTAAAGTGCTATTTTGGTTTTGTTGGTGTGGTGGTGGTTCTTATTTTCACTTTTGTTTATGTGTAGATCTGTAAATACAATTGCAGTATTTAAAGCTTAAGCTTTCAGGAAAAAGAATAAGAATTCACTGTGTGCATGACAACTCATGTGTATGAGAAGGAGGGATTTGAAGGAAGATTGCTTGCAGAGAAAGTTGGTGGCAACTGTCAGCATGTGGGAGTTTTTTTCCTACAGGGTACATGATTTTGTAGACAGGAAATATTTCTCCAAAAATTGGGAGTAGGCAAACTACTAGTCAGTTTACTTTGTGTTGTATGCTAATTTAAAAAAGAAAATAATGTAATATAAAAAGCAAAAAAAAAAGCTTTTATAATGAATTTTGTAAATAGAGTTGTTACAGGGTCACTTGTTCCCTAGCTGTGAATATATATACTATAAAGCTATAGTAACCCAAACCAATGGAATGACATAGATAACCTAGAAATAACACACTTCTTCAATAACTGATTTTTTTTTTTTTTTTGAGACGGGTCTTACTCTGTTGTCTAGGTTGGAGTGCAGTGGCATGATCATGGCTCACTGCAGCCTTGACCTCCTGGGGTAAGGTGCTTCTGTCACCTCAGTGCCCTTGAAGTAGCTGGGACTACAGATGTGCACTACCACTAATTTTTTGTATTATTTGTAGAGATGGGGTTTTGCCATATTGCCCAGGCTGGTCTTGAACTCCTGGGCTCAAGTGATCTGCCTGCCTTGGGGCTCCCAAAGTGCTGGCATTACAGGTGTGAGCCACCATGCCCAACAAGTCACTGATTTTTGACAAAGGTACCAAGAGCACACATTGGGAAAGGGATAGTCTCTTCAATAAATGGTGCTGGAAGAAATTGGATATCCACATACAGAAAAATCCAACTAGACTCCTCTCTCTCACCACATGTAAAAATCAATTCAAAGTGGATTAAAGACCTAAATGTACACCCAAAACTATGAAACTGCTAGAAGAAAATATAGAGGAAATGCTTTATAACATTGATCTGGACAAGAATTTTTTTTTTTTTGATAAGACCAAAAACACAGGCAGCAAAAATAAAAACTGACAAATGGGATTACATCACACTAAAAAGCTTCTGCACAAAGGAAGCAATGAATAAAGAGATAACCCACAGAATGGGATAAAAAAAATTGCAAATTGTACATCTGTGGTAGGCCATTCTTATATTGCTATAAAGAAATACCTGAGACTGGGTAATTTATAAGAAAAGAGGTTTAATTGGCTTATGCTGCAAGCTGTACAGGAAGCATAGTGCTCACATCTGCTTCTGGGGAGGCCTCAGGGAGCTTACAATCATGTTGCAAAGTGAAGAGAGAACAGGTGTATCAGATGGCAGGAGCAAGAGCGAGTGGGGTGGGGAGTTACCACACGCTTTTAAATGACCGAGATCTCATGAGAACTTGTTTGCTATGGGAAGGGCAGCACCAAGCTGTGAGGAATCCACTCCCATGACCCAGACATCTGCCACCAGGCCCCACCTCCAACACTGGGGATTACAATTCAGCATGAGATTTGGTGGAGACATATATTCAGACTATGCCAAAGTCTGACAAGAGGTCAATATTTAGAATATAAAAGGAACTCAATAGCAAAACCACAGATAATCCTATTTATTGATGGAAAACCTGAAAAGACATTTCTCACAAGAGAGTACACAAATAGATGTCCAACAGATATATTTAAAAATGTTCTGTATCTCTAATTGTCAGATAAATACAAATAGAAACCCCAATGAGATATCACCTCACTCTAGTTAGAAAAGCTATTATTGGAAAGATAAAGGATAATGTGTTGACAAGGATGTAGAGAAAAGGGAACTCCTGCACACTGTTGGTGGGAATGTAAATTAGTGCAGACAATATAGAAAACGGTAAGGAGGTTCCTCAGAAACTTGCAGGTAGTACGACCATTTGATCCAGCAAGCCCACTATTGGGTCTATATGCTAAAGGAAAGGAAATCAGTATGTTGAAGAGGTATCTGCACTCCCATGTTTCTTACAGCACTATTCATGATAACCAAGACATGGAATCAACTTAAGTGTCCATCAGTGGATGAATGGATAAAGAAAATGCGACACACACACATACCGTGGACTACAGTTCAGCTATAAAAAGAAAGTCCTGTAATTTGCAGTGATATAGACGACCCTGGAAGGCATTATGTTAAGTGAAATAAGCCACACAGAAAAATACTGAATGATGTAACTTACATGTTGAATCTGAAAAAGTTGATCTCACGGAAATAAACAACAGTGGTTACAAGAGGCTACGAAGGGTAGCAGGGAATGGGAGAGATGAGGGCAGGTTGATAATCGGTTACAAAGTTACAGTTAGGTGGGAGGATTAAGTTCTGGTGTTGTCTTGCTCATTAGGATGACTATAGTTAACAATAATGCATTATATATCTCAAAATAGCTCTTAGGATTTTGAATATTTTTACTACAAAGAAATGTTTGAGGTGATGGATTTACTAATTACCTTGATTTGATCAATACACAATATATACACGTGTCAAGGCATCACGTTATATTCCATAAATGTGTATAATTATGTCAAAAAACTTAAAAATGTATATTTTGCTGTTTTTCTAAATCTTGTTTTGTATATATTTTCAGGTGACTGTTCTTTCATTCATACAGAAAAACAAAACACAACTAGGTAGCATTAAAGAAAATAAAAAATTACATGAAATCTAAATTTTAAAACACTGCTGTGATTAGTCTGCATATCTTTCTATAGCTTAAAGATTAAACAATTAAAACAACCTTGTGAATAAAAGGAAATGCTATAAGGTTGGCATTTGTGCAAAGATAAATGATATAGTTACTTTAAAGTATTTTAAATAGTATTATTTTTACCCCCTTGTTTAGGAAAGCAAGTCTAAACCAACAACCTTGAAGCCCATAATTCTGAATGAAATTGTAGACGCTCACAAAGAAAAGATCAAGGAAGTGATTATGAAAGAGAGTGTGGCACCTACTGAGCACCTCAGACTCTATGACAAGTATGACTTTTTAATTACCAGAAAAGCTGAGCAAGATGTTGATAACTTCCTCACAGGAAATCATAACTATCAACAAATAATAGATGAAATTTGCAAATACCAAAAACTAATAGAGGAAATACAATACACATCCATTAAGGTAAATGGCTCCAGTTTTGCACAACTGTTATCTCTATCTGATATCTTTTCCCCAGTTCTATTAGGATGTATTTTTACAACACAGCAAAAGAATTAGAACATTACTATTAAGAAGAAAAATAATCATTTCGCTTCTGATGTGTCCCCAGCATTGTGGTAAGCCCTGGGTATAAGAAGCTGGGCAAAACACACTTCTCATGGTCATGTAGCTGAGACTCTACTACCCCAACTCTAACTTTTAAGTATTTTATGTAATTTGCCCCATCCCTACAATTCCAAGGATCTGTTTGATTTTTGCCTTAGTGCTTATAAGTCCTGTGGAAAATATGGTAATTACACCAAAATATGGTTCTGTTTAGTAGCATACTAAAATAACTTAAAATTTGCTTTTTTGTCTCTTTTTAAAATTTTCTAAATTTTCTACCATGAACACGTATTTTTTTTTGTACAGAGCAATTATAACATTTGAAACCTACATTATTTGTTTAGCAATATAGTAATTCAGTTCACCAAAATTGTTATTGCTATTATTGTCCTGAAATAGAATTAGCTTCCAAGATATTTTCAAGGATATTTACCCAGTAAATAGTTGTAGAATACAAATGATTATTCAGAAAACCCACTCTGAATTACATATTTTTTTAAAAATCTCAATCTTGTTACATCACACACAAAAATAAAAATGAGAATGGCAAAACTGAGAAAATCTGTTTTATTTCGTATATTGGTTAAACTTTTAATCTTTTGCAGACTGTTCGTTTAGGAATGTTTGAAATGCACTGTGAGGAATTAATCAGAGCTTTGGTGAAGCGAGCAGATGTTATTTGTGGGAAACTAATAGCTAAAATGTTCGCAGATCATCAGGAAATAAATACAAGGTATTTATGTGATACTGATTTTTTTATTTTTTGGGAGGGATGTTGAATAGAATCAGCTGTCACTCAACTAAAGTAATGGATTAGAACAATGTCATAAATGATTCAAAAGTAATGATTATGCTAAACTTATTTCTACTTGGCCTTAAGTGTCATTTTGTGATGTGATGTGATTATTATTTTTTTCACTGCAAATGTACCTTCCAATTGTCTGAGTTAAGGTGGTATTAAAATGTGTTTGTATTTGTTTTCTTTTTTCTATTGCATTTTAGGTTTTGGGCTACATGTGAAGAACATGTAAGATTGTTGCATAGGTACACACATGGCAGTGTGGTTTGCTGCCTTCCTCTCCATCACCTATATCTGGCATTTCTCCCCATGCTATCCCTGTATTTGTTTTTCACAAGTCAAGTGGACATTATCTAACTTCAGATTTTTACGTTTGTGTAATCAGTATGCAAAGTGGGTTTCAAAGTGGATTTAGATAGTTGTCATGGGTCCTAAGGGACCATCCCATTTGAAACTTCATCTTCCTATAATTACTCCTGAGGGCCATGGTAACTTTTTGTTTTATCTGGAAATTCATTTGTTGACTAACCTAAAGATTTTTAGGAAAACTGACCCGTGTTAAGTAAACTCACAGAATACTAGTGTATAAAGCAGAATACCTGTTTCTTTAAGACAAGTAGAAAAGTATAACTAGTTTTCCAACCACTGGTGGTAATGTTGCTCTGGGAACCTCTTGACTGGTATCAGTTATGTGGGTGAAAAACCCTAAATAATCAGGATATATTTTATGATTATAGTATCAGAGAAAAAATAGATCATTAAAAATATTTCAAGCTGCATAGAAGCCTGATGGAAGTTTTATTTACCTACCATCTGTTAGACAGGAGACTAGCCACTTAGGCACTAAGGCTCTAGACATGAATAAAACTAATGAGGGAAGTTACAATGTAGGTGGAGAAATAGACGCACAAACCAGTAAATTACAATACCATGCAGTAAGTACTATAATGAGCCACAAGGTAGAACAGAGAAGGACAGGATTAATTTCCTCCCAAGATGGAGTTTAGGGGAGAGGGGAGAATCAGGGAAGGCTGCAAAGAGGAAGTGAAGTATGGATTTTATTTTGAAGGATGAGTGGGAGTTTGTGAGGTATACAGTGTGGGTGAAAGAATTCCAGGAAGAGAAGATACTATGTAGAGGGTAGTGAGGTGTGAAAATGGAAGGGTGTATTCTGAGAACTAGGAGTGGTTTGCATTGCTTTCACAGACAGCGTGAGGGAAGAGAGGTGAAAGGAAAGGCTGGGGATGAAGGCACCATGTGAAAGCAGACTAGGACTTGAGTCTAGGAACAGATCATATATTCAGCTTACAGCACCTTTTCCTCTAAAAGAACTGGAAGAATAGTGAAAGTGTCTTCTCGTTATTGCTGTCCACTCTGGATGAAATCTTTATTTTAATTTCATAGCTACTTCCCCTGCCTCTTAATGCTCCCTGAGCTGGTGCCAGTTCTACTTTTTCTTGTGTTCTTCTAATTATGCCTCCTGCCTCTCACCAGACTCTCCAAGATGGACAGAGGACTTATCAGGACTGTTAAAGGAGCCATTAGATGTGAATGCCTTCCACTGCTTGCCCCTGCATAGTTTGACACACTACTCAGTTTTTCTCTTTGCCTAGGAGCTCAGCCCCATTGCTTTCAATGCCTCTGAGCCTGGCTTCTTCAGTCATATCTTCTGTATTCCTTATTTTGAACCTCCGATTCCCTGTTGATGTTCCCTCTGTTGGAAGCCCTCTTTCATCTCCCAGCCCCAGACTTTAACCCGTTATCCCCATGCTGTTTCTTTCTCCTTCATCTTTCAGCTAATCTTATTGGAGATTTGTTCTATTAGTTTCATTTGAACTTCCTTAGCTCTTGCTGCTTTTTTTTCCTATATGCCAAAATAAGTTCATTATTTATATTGGCAACAACCAAAATAAGTAGGAAATATTTGCATATTACGGGAAGTTTCTCAGCACAGAGGCCTATTTTAAACAATCCCTCCAAGTATAGTTAATCCCTCCTTTCCTTTGTACTACTTTCTTCATACCATCTCAACTAAATCTCTATTAGAACCCTTAAAGCTCAGGTTGGAAATGATTGTTCACAGTCCTGTCTCCTTTACTGAATTGTGAGTTGCTTGAGGTCCATTATGATAGATTCATTTATGTATTACTGTCACTTAATATTATAGTTGAAAATATAATAGATTATTAAATGTGCACTGAGTAAGTAAATATATGTAAATTTGCTTTTAATAATTAGATATCATAGGTAAGTTATAATTTTTATTTTTCATACAATGCAATATTTAAACAGTTTACAGTAATATATTTTAGAATTACATTTAATTGTAAATATGTAAGATTGGTTTTCTTTGGTGTTTCAGATTATGCGATGAATTTGAGAGGATAGCTGAAAAAGCTCTTAGCACTCCTCCAAATACAGCAGAACTGATGGAAATGAAGGTATTGTTTATAGCTTCTCCATAATTGTGTGTGTATCAGTTAATTATTGACACAAGAATGCAGAGTAACAAATCACCCCAAAAGTAAAGACAGATTAAAATTAATAATGCCTTTCAATTAGCCGAGCATGGTGGTGCACACTTGTAGTCCCAGCTACTCGGGAAGCTGAGGCAGGAGAATCGCTTGAACTCAGGAGGTGGAAGTTGCAGTGAGCTCAGATGGGGTCACTGCACTCTAGCCTGGCAACAGAGTGAAACTCCATCTCAAAATAATAATAATAATAATAATAACAACAACTTTCAAAATACTTAGCTCATAAGTTTGCAGTTTGGTAATTTAGGCTAGATGCTCCTGCTTGGTTCTTCTGGTCTCCCTGGGGTCACTCTGTTGGGTCACTCACTCAGTTGGGTTGACTAGTCTATCTTTCAGCAGGTTGATTTGGCTCCACTTGTCCCTCAAGCTCCAACAGGCTCATCTGGGTATGTTCTCATGTCATGGTGCAGACATACGGGCAAGCTCAGTTGTTCAAGTGCTTTTCAAGACTCTGCTTGTGTCATGTTAGCAAGCATCTCATTGACCAAAGCAAGTCTGACTCAGAGGACACTACAGGGCATGGATATTGGAGAGATGAATTATTGGAACAATTAATGCAGTTATCTATCAGGATATTTTTGAAGACACTCAACAATTATTACCATGATAACAGGAACAAACCAGGTCTGTCTTGGGCAGCCTGAGCTGTGTAGTCACTCTTCATTTATTTTATCAACAAATATTTAAGCCTTAAGTGACAGTTAATTTTTCAAAAAGCTGTGTTTTGTTTATATTAAGCTTTTCTGTGGTGGTTTGTTGAAATATATTTTGGGCATAGAATTTGTGGCTCTGGAAGTATTACGTAAGTCTCACTTTCATTATTTCTCGTGTTACTTCTGTGTTTGAAGTTGGTAGAGTTTGAATGCTTGCATGATCCCCAGCGTTGGAGGTTTTTGGTGGATCCCTCATGAATGGCTTGGTGCCTTCCTGATGGTAATGAGTGACTTCTTGCTGGTCTAGTTTTCCTGAAATCTGATTATTAAAAAAGAGCTTCCTTTTCTGTTCCCTGTCTTGCCATATGTCACATTACCCCTTGCATTCTGCCGTGAGTGAAAGCTTCCTGAGACCCTGACCAGAAGTAGATGCTGGCACCATGCTTCTTGTACAGCCAGCAGAACTGTCAGCCAAAAAAGCCTCTTTTTTCTTTATAAATTTACCCAGCCTCAGGTATTCCTTCATAGCAACACAAAATAAATTAATACGGAAGTCTACCTAAAGGCACATAAAATAATGTTAACTAGCTAACTGCCATTTTATTTTGTATAATTTTCATTCTTATATCATTAAGTTTTTGTGGTATTTTTTCATTTTCTAGTATTCCAAAAATCCTTCCAAATTTTGTTTTATTTTTAATTTTCATGGGTACATAGTAGGTACATTTAGTTATGGGGAACATGAGCTATTTTGATGTAAGCTTACAATGCGTAATAATTACAGGGCAAATGGGGTATCTGGCACCTCAAGCATTTATCCTTTGTGTTTCAAATAATCCAGTTATATACTTTTGGCTATTTCAAAATATACAATTAAATTATTGAGACTACAGTTATCCTGTTATGCTATAAAATACTAGATCTTTTTCATTCTTTTGAAATATTAATCTATTTTTGTACCCATTAACCATTACCACATCCCCCACATCCACCCACTACCCTTAAAGCCTCTGGTAACCATCCTTTTACTCTCTACTTTCATGAGTTCAATTGTTCTAATTTTTAGCTATCACCAGTAAGTGAGAACATGAAAAATTTGTCTTTCTGCACCTGGCTTATTTCACATAATGACCTTCGGTTCCATCCATGTTGTTGCTAATGACAAAATCTCATTCTTTTTTATAAAGTGCATTGTGTACCACATTTTCCTTTTCTATTCATCTGTTGATGGACACTTACGTTGCTTCCAAATCTTGGGGATTGTGAATAGTGCTGCAATGAACTTGGGAGTGCAGCTGTCTCTTCAATATATTGATTTCCCTTCTTTTGGATATATACCAGCAGTGGGACTCCCGGATCATATGGTAGCTCTAGTTTTTGTTTTTCAAGAAACCTCCAGGCTGTTCTCCATAGCGGTTGTACTCATTTACATTCCCACCCCCAGGGTAAGAGCTTTCCCTTTTCTCTGCATTCTCAGCAGCCTTTGTTATTGCCTGTCTTTTGGATAAAAGCCATTTTAACTGGAGTGAAATGTTATATCATTGTAGTTTTGATTTGCATTTCTCTGATGATCGGGGATGTTGAGCACCTTTGCATGTGCCTGTTTGCCATTTGCATGTCTTCTTTTGAGAAATATCTATTGAGATAATTTGTTCACTTTTTCATCAGATTGTTAAGATTTTTCTATAGAGTTTTTTGAGTTCCTTATATATTCTGGTTATTAATCCCTCATCAGATGGGTAGTTTGCTAATATTTTCTCCCATGCTCTGGATTGTCTCTTCGTGTTGTTGCCATGCAGAAGCTTTTTAACTGGATGTGATTTCCTTTGCTGTGTGGAAGCTTTTTAGCTGGGTGTGATCCCATTTGTCTACTTTTCTTGGTTTGCTTGTGCTTGTGGAGTATTACTCAAGAAATCTTTGCCAAGTCCAAGTTCCTGGAGAGTTTCTCCAATATTTCCTTGTAGCAGTTTCATAGATAGAAGTCTTAGATTTAAGTCTTTAATCCATTTTGATTTGATTTTGTATATTTTGAGAGATAGAGGTCCAGTTTCATTCTTCTGCATATGAATATCCACTTTTCCCAGTACCATATATTGAAGAGACTGTCATTATCCAGATGTATGTTCTTGGCATTTTTCTCAAAAATGAGTTCATTGTAGATTTATGCATTTGTTTCTGTGTTCTCCATTCTGTTCCAATAGTCTGTGTCTGTTTTTCTGCCAGTACCATGCTGTTTTGGTTACTATAGCTCTGTAGTATAATTGGAAATAAGGTAATGTGATTCCTCCAGTTTTGTACTTTTTGCTCAGCTTTGGCTATTCTGGATCTTTTGTGGTTTCATATAGATTTTAAGATTTTATTTTCTATTTCTATAAGAAATGTCATTGGCATTTTGATAATGATTGCATTGAATGTGTATATTGCTTTGGGTAGTATGGACATTTTAACAATATTGGATTCTTCTAATTTATGAACATGGAATATCTTTTCTGGTGTCATCTTCAATTTCTTTCATCATTGTGTTATAATTTTCATGGTAGAGATCTTTCACTTCTTTGGTTAATCCTGGGTATTTAATTTTATTTGTGGCTATTGTAAATGGGATTACTTTCTTGATTTATTTTTCAGATTGTCCACCTTTGGCATATATAAATGCTACTGATTTCATATGTTAATTTTATATCCTGCAACTTTATCAAATTTATCAGTTCTAATAGATTTTTGGTGGAGTCTTTAGGATTTTTCAAATATAACATTATCTGCAAATAAGAATAATTTGACTACTTTCTTTATTATTGGGATGACTTTCATTTCTTTGTCTTATCTAATAGCTCTAGCTTGGACTTCTAGTACTGTGTTGAACAACAGTGGTAAAAATGGGCATCTTTGATGTGTTCCAGATTTTAGAGAAAAGGCTTTCAGTTTTTCCCCATTCAATATGATACTAACTGTGAGTCTGTCCTATGGCTTTTATTGTATTGAAGTGTGGAACCTCCTGTGCAGTTTTTGAGGTTTTTTTTTTTTAAATCATAAAGCAATGTTGAATTTTATTAATTTTTCAACATCAATCAAAATGGCCATATGAATTTTGACCTTCATTCTGTTGATATGATGTATCACATTGATTTCCATAAGTTGGATCATCCTTGCATCCCTGGGATAAATTCCACATGGTCTTGATAAATGATCTTTTTAATGTGTTGTTGAATTCAGTTTGCTAGTATTTTGGTTTTTTTTGTTTTGTTTTTGAAATATACATATTTTATTGCACTTTAGGTTCTGGGGTACATGTGAGGAACATGCAGGATTGTTGCATAGGTACATACATAGCAATGTGGTTTGCTGCCTCAATCCCCATCATCTATATCTGGCATTTCTTCCCATGTTATCCCTCCCCAACTCCCTACCCCCACTGCCTCTCCCCTAGTCCCCCACAACAGACCTCAGTTTGTGATGCTTCCCTCCCTGTGTCCATGTGTTATCATTGTTCAACACCCGCCTATGAGTGAGAACATGTGGAGTTTGATTTTCTGTTCTTGGGTCAGTTTGCTGAGAATGATGGTTTCCAGGTTCATCCATGTCCCTACAAAGGACACAGACTCATAGTTTTTTATGGCTGCATAATATTCCATGGTGTATATGTGCCACATTTTCCTTGTCCAGTCTATCATCGATAGGCATTTGGGTTGGTTCCAAGTCTTTGCTATGTAAACAGTGCTGCAGTGAACATACCTATGCATGTGTCTTTATAATAGAATGATTTATAATCCTCTGGATATATACCCAGTAATGGGAAGCTGGGTCAAATGGAATTTCTGTTTCTAGGTTCTTGAGGAATTGGCACACTGTTTTCCACAATGGTTGAACTAGTTTACACACCCACCAACAGTATAAAAGTGTTCCTCTTTCTCCACATCCTCTCCAGTATCTGCTGTCTCCAGACTTTTTAATGATCACCATTCTAACTGGCATGAGATGTTTTGATTTGCATTTCTCTAATAAGCAGTGATGATGAGCATTTTTTCATATGTCTGTTGGCCTCATATATATCTTCTTTTGAAAAGTGTCTGTTCATATCCTTTGCCCACTTTTGAATGGGTTTGTTTTTTTCTTGTAAATCTGCTTTAGTTCTTTGTAAATTCTGGATATAAGTCCTTTGGCAGATGGCTGGATTGCAAAAAAATTTTGCCCATTCTGTTGGTTGCTGGTTCACTCTAATTATTGTTTCTTTTGCTGTGCAGAAGCTCTTTAGTTTAATTAGATCCTATTTGTCAATTTTGGCTTTTGTTGCCAATGCTTTTGGTGTTTTAGTCATGAAGTCCTTGCCTATGCCTATGTCCTGAATGGTTTTGCCTAGGTTTTCTTGTAGGGTTTTTATGGTTTTAGGTCTTATGTTTAAGTTTTTAATCCATCTGGAGTTAATTTTAGTGTAAGGTGTCAGGAAGGGGTCCAGTTTCAGCTATCTGCACATGGCTAGTCAGTTTTCCCAACACCATTTATTAAACAGGGAATCCTTTCTCCATTGCTCATTTTTGTCAGGTTTCTCAAAGATCAGATGGTTGTAGATGTGTCGTGTTTCCTCCGAGGCCTCTGTTCTGTTCCATTGGTCTATATCTCTGTTTTAGTACCAGTACCATGCTGTTTTGATTACTGTAGCCTTGTAGTATAGTTTGAAGTCAGGTAGTATGATGCCTCCAGCTTTGTTCTTTTTACTTGGAATTGACTTGGCTATGTGAGCTCTCTTTTGGTTCCATATGAAGTTTAAGGTGGTTTTTTCCCAGGTCTGTGAAGAGGGTCATAGATAGCTTGATCGGGATGGCATTGAATCTATAAATCACTTTAGGCAGTATGGCTATTTTCACAACACTGATTCTTCCTAACCATGAGCATGGAATGTTTTTCCATCTATCTTTGTTCTTTCTTATCTCCTTGAGCAGTGGTTTGTAGCTGTCCTTGAAGAAGTCCTTTACATTCTTTGTTAGCTGTATTCCTAGGTATTTTATTCTCTTTGTAGCAATTGTGAATGGCAATTCATTCTTGATTTGGCTCTCTGTTAGTCTGTTGCTGGTGTATAGGAAAGCTTGTGATTTCTGCACATTGATTTTGTATCCTGAGACTTTGCTGAAGTTGCTTATCAGTTTCAGGAGATTTTGGGCTGAGATGATAGGGTCTTCTAAATTTACAATCATGTCGTCCACAAATGGAGACAATTTGACTTCCTCTTTTCCTAATTGAATGTCCTTTATTTATTTATTTATTTATTTATTTTGCTTAACTGCTCTGGCTAGAACCTCCAATACTATATTGAATAGGAGTGTTGAGAGAGGGCATCCCTGTCTAGTGCCAGATTTCGAGGGGAATGCTTCCAGTTTTTGTCCATTTAGTATGATACTGGCTGTGGGTTTGTCGTAAATAGCTTTTATTATTTTGAGATATGTTTCACTGATACCTAGTTTATTGAGAGTTTTTAGCATACAGGGCTGTTGAATTTTGTCGAAGGCCTTCTCTGTATCTATTGAGATAATCGAGGTTTTTGTCTTTGGTTCTGTTTATGTGGTGAATTACATTTATAGACTTGCATATGTTGAACAGCCTTGCATCCCTGGGATGAATCCTACTTGATTGTGATGGATAAGCTTTTTGATGTGCTGTTGCAATCAGTTTGCCAGTATTTTTTTTTAAATATATATACTTTTTATTGCATTTTAGGTTTAGGGGTACATGTGAAGAACATGCAAGATTGTTACATAGGTACACACATGGCAGTGTGATTTGCTGCCTTCCTCCCCATCACCTGTATCTGTTATTTCTCCCCATGCTATCCCTCCCCA
>PVKV010034345.1:0-17752 GCA_004027835.1 Alouatta palliata
ACAGAGTCTCACTCCGTCACCAGGCGCCAGGCTGGAGTGCAGTGGCGCGACCTCGGCTCACTGCAGCCTCCGCCGCCCGGGTTCAAGCAATTCTCCTGCCTCAGCCTCCCGAATAGCTGGGACTACAGGCGCACGCCACCACGCCCAGCTAATTTTTTTGCATTTTTAGTAGAGACGGGGTTTCACCATGTTGACCAGGATGGTCTCAATCTCTTGATATCGTGATCCACCCACCTCGGCCTCCCAAAGTGCTGGGATTACAGGCGTGAGCCACCACGCCCGGCCCTGAAATATCTTTTGATATCAGTGTCAAGGTCTGAATATCAAATACTGAGATCTTGAATCTTAATCAGATATGCAGTACTGCTCTAAATTCTTGCATTTGTACTGTCTTCAGAGGGCACAAAATTTTTACCAGCATATTAATCAACCCCTTAGCTGAATTCTCCACCACCTCTAAGAATCTACAGGACAGGTAAAGGAGTTCCCAAGCTAGTTTTGCTATTTCAAAAACTGTAACTGCCATAACAGATCATATAGTTGATTCTCATAAAGTTGCCATGAGCGCTTAATTATCAAATACTCAACACTAAGAGAAATTCTGAGTAAAGTTCCTGCTAGCCTCTGATTAAAACATTTTCATCAGCCTAACAACACATATCCTTGTTTTATCTGTGCTTTTATTTAAAAAACTTTTATCTATCATCTATCTGCCTACCTACCTACCTATCTATCAATCATCCTAGCACTTTGGAGGCCGAGGCAGGTCGATCACCTAAGGTCAGGAGTTCGAGACCAGCCTGGTCAACATGGCAAAACCCCGTCTCTACTAAAAATACAAAAATTAGCCCGGCTCAGTGGCACGTGCCTGTAATACCAGCTACTCAGGAGGCTGAGGCAGGAGAACACTTGAACCCGAGAGGCAGAGATTGCGGTGAGCCCAGACCGCGCCACTGCACTCCAGCCTAGGCAACAGAGCAAGACTTCATCTCAAAAAAATACACTAAAAAAAACCAGACAAACATTCAAGTTTTCCAGAAGTTAAAATAGAGATTTATTTGAAAATATCAAGGACAACTATACCCTAATTGTATGAAATTTGTGAGAAACCCAGTGCTAATCAGATACAGAAAAGAAGATATTTTGAAAGATATATTACTGTCTTCTGTGGTATGTTTCTTGTTTAATAAATGATATCACATAACAGATAATTAGAGATGAGAATTTAATACTTCTTTGTAAGTCATTCAGTCTCTCCTACAAAATCATTCTCTTCGTTCATAGAGATGGAAAGGATATCCATCTATCTATGGAGAGGCATGGGTACTGAACATAAGACAATATATAAGGCCTGATGCCAAAAGGGCCAGTCATGTTTATTTCCTGTCTATCTCCAGCACTAGAAAACTTCAGCAAAGCAAGCTCAATCCTTTCTCTATGCCTATAACAGAATACCAGAAATTAGGTAAATTATGGAAAATAAACTTCTTCCTTTCTTTCTTTCTAAATAGAGACAAGTTCTTACTGTGTTGCCCAAACTGGTCTCAAACTCCTGGACTCAAGCAGTCCTCCCACCTCTGCCTCCCAAAGTGCTAAGATTACAGGTATGAGCCACCACACCCAGCTAAGCAATTTACTTCTTACAGTTACGGAGGCTGAGAAGGCGAGAGCCTTCTTGCTCATGAGGATTCTCTGAAGAGATCTGGGGTAGCACAGAGCATCACAAGGCGAGAAGGCTGAATATGCTAATATGCTAGTTCAGGTCTCTCTTCTTCTTCTTATAAAACCAGCAGTTCCCTTCCCATGAGAACCCATTAATCCATTAGCCAATTAATCCATTAATCCATTCAAGAGGTCAGAGACTTCATGATCCAATCACTTTTAAAGGCCCTACACCTCTCAATACTGCCACATTGGGGATTAACTTTCAACCTGAGTTTTGGATGGACATTCAAACCACAGCATAGCATAAGCCAATAAAAGAGTTAATGTTTATATAATGTGATAAAATAAAGGATTTTTAAGATGAAAATTAATTTTCTTCTAAAATTACCTTTACTTTGATTGGGTTTAGTCAAGTTTAAGCCCCTTCAGCCATGTGAGGACACAGTGAGAAGACAGCCACTTATAAACGAGGAACTGGGCCCTCACCAACTCTTAATCTGCCCTTGGACTTCTCAGCTTCCAGAGCCATGAGAAGTAAATGGCTGCTGTTTATACACTACCCAGTCTATGGTTTTCTATTACTGCAGCCCAGACAGACTATGACAATAGCCAATGAGACAGACAGACAAGGCAGATGGATAAACCCTTTCTTCAGGTAGCAAAAAATAAAGCTCAATTTGTCAGCAGTCGAGCAACAAACAGAAGGAAGCAGAGCACTGATATGACATCGTTTAAACATTTTGACTTAGCTCAGCCTGAAGTCAGATAAACACCCTGGACTTTTCAGTTCCATACTATGTACTTATCATTAAGATATAATCTCAGTTCTGGACAGCCATTCATCTTCAATGGACATTCACGATTGAAGTATAAATAATTCAGCAATGCCAAGGTGAAACACCTGATGTAAAGATCCATCTACATACTCAGTTTTTACAAAAGTATGTTTCTTTTATCAACTTAGTTTTCCTCACAAAGCTATATTTCATAACTGTCTAATGTATATGGCATTTTGAAAATGCTTTAAAAAATGTTTAATTCTTTGCTTTCTTTAAATATTTTTTGTTGCTCGACTGCTGACAAATCTCTATTTTAACTTCTGGAAAACTTGAATGTTGACAGCCATTGGGAAGGTCTTATCATAGATCATGTATCTATTTTTCAGACAAACTCCTCTTTCTTTTGGAAGAATATCCTCATTCCAAACGTTTTTAGAATTATTGCAATGCAGAGAGCCATCGAATCTCACAGATTGAACTCAGTTTAGGCATTAAGAC
Organism: Alouatta palliata; assembly: GCA_004027835.1. Classification (NCBI taxonomy): domain Eukaryota; kingdom Metazoa; phylum Chordata; class Mammalia; order Primates; family Atelidae; genus Alouatta; species Alouatta palliata. The sequence continues at coordinate 2,943 of PVKV010034345.1, forward strand.
TTAGCTTTATATTCTGGCTTTATTAGTTGTGTGATCATAAGCATTTCTTGAGTCTGTTGCCATATATTGTATTGGAAATGAAGATGATGCCTTGCCTGAGCAAGTTCTTTGTTACTGTAAAGTGCAGTGTCAGTAGAGTGAATAAGACTTTGTATTCTACCACTTAACTAGCTTTGCAATACTGGGTAAAGTATTTAATTTTTTTTTTTTTTTGAGACAGGGCCTTACTCTGTCGCCCATCCTAGAGTGCAGTGTTGTGATCTCGGCTCACTGCAGCCTCAACCTGCTGGGCTCAAGACAGATCCTCCCACCTCAGTCCCCTGAGTGGCTGGGCCTACAGACGCCTATCACTGTACTTTGCTAATTTTTGTATTTTTTTGTAGAGGTGGGGTTTCTTCATCTTGCCTAGGCTGGTCTCGAACTTCTGGGCTGAAGTGATCTGCCCGTCTTGGCCTCCCGTATTTAATTTTCTAAAGCCTCAGTTTTATCATCTATTAAATAGGGATAATAATAGTACCTACATCCATAGGTTTTTGAGAGTTTTAAATAAGATAGTACATATAAAATATGGTGTCTGGTATATTGCACATAATAAATGTGGGCAATCATTATTTCATTTGTTGATTTTTGTACTATGTGGGGCTACTCTACATGATTTATTTCAGTTAATTCTTAGGACAATTCTGTTTGGTAGGAAAGCTCCCTCCCCACCACACCCCCAATTTCACAAATAAGAAATGGCGGTCAGGCCACAGCAAGTAAGTGGTTAGTTGGAACTAGAACCTAAAACTTGTGTGTTGTGTTTTTTTAGTTGTCTTAGATGCTGCTCCAGGTGCATTTACACTGTATAGACCAGGGGTGTCTAATCTTTTGGCTTCCCTGGGCCACACTGGAAGAAGAATTGTCTTAGGCCACATGTAAAATACACTAGCAATAGCTCATGCTGGAAAAAAAAAACAAAACTGCATAATGTTTTAAGAAAATTTACCAATTTGTGTTGCCCTCATTCAGAGCCATCCTGGGCTGCGGATTGGACAAACTTGGTATAATAGATCATTTTTATTAATGTTTATAGAATTTTTCAGACTGAGTTTTGTGCATTTCCATTGTTTTCAAATATATCCCAATCTTCTAGATATCTTTAATTTGCCCAGTGGGCTAGAACTTATCTTGCAGAAATAGATGTGCTGTGTTAATAGGTAACTAAGAACAGTTAATGATTTGTTTACAAACCACTAGCCTCCTTGAGTCTGGCTGGTTTAGATATTAGGGAGTGACTTTAGGTTTCGCCTTTAGAAAGAGAAAAATACTCTGATTTTGTTTTGTCTTTGTAAAGAGCTTGCAAGCTTAATTGCAAAACTGTAGTGACTTTATAGCAAAGAACAAAGGACCAAACAGACCCAGAAATGAAAAAGTACCTAATATATCTGGATGCAGTTTTTTGATGCTGAATCTGGGGAAGGAGAAATAGTCAGTGTATTCAAAGGAAATTTTGGAACTATATTGAAGTTTTCTTTCTTTCTTTTTGTTTCTTTTCCTTTGGCAATTCATTTTCTGAACTTGGAAAACTAATGGAGAACTTTAAAATAGTTGAAGTACCTTCTACCTGATGACCTTTCATATTTCGCTCTGTTGCTGTAAAATGGGCAGCATTCAAGTGTAATATTTTACTTGGTGCTATATATTTATTTAAAATCTCTTTTTTAAAGACACTTTTTGTGGAAAGATGTATGTACTTGGCACCAAAATATTTTTCTACTGATAATTAATTTGTGAAGTTGAATTTGTAAACCATTGGAAATAAGATTTGATTTATGAATTTTACCAACAACTTGGAATTTATCGTCTGTGAAGTTGGATATAAGTGTTTATGGTAGGTGTGGTGGATCATGCCTGTAGTCCCAGCACTTTGGGAAGCCGAGGCGGGTGGATCACCTGAGGTCAGGAGTTCAAGACCAGCCTGGCCAACTTGGTGAAACCCCATCTCTACTAAAAACACAAAAATTAGCTGGACATGGTGCTGTGCGCCTGTAATCCCAGCTACTTGGGAGGCTGAGACAGGAGAATCTCTTGAACATGGTAGGTGGAGGTTGCAGTGAGCTGAGATAGTACCGCTGTATTCCAACCTTGGCGACAGAGACCCCCCAAAAAATTCATTCTTTTACTCCCTGAATTAGTCAGCAGAAAAATGAATAATGCACTTTCAGAAGTGTGGAATTAACTGATTAGCATATAAAATTAGCATATAATCTGAAATTCATAGGAAAAAAGTGGGAGATAGTCTCTAATGGTTATGGGTCTGCAGCTTATAGAAAAAAAATTGTTCCAGATGAGTGTTTTAAACTCCATTTATCTCCTTGAATTCACTTATTTTTATATTTTAGCTTTATTTCATACTCCTTTGGTTCACTAATATCAAATATAATTATTGAATAATATTTAGAAATGACAGTCTGGCAGTTCTTTGTCTTTTTAAAACAACTTTATACGGTGTTATAATGTCAGTATCATTGCAACTTCATTGTGGCTTGGAGTTATTCTATTTAATTAACAAAAAGTTAAAAGTTTTTTTACTAACCAGCCTAATTTTCAGAAAAAAATTGTAGGCTTACTAGGGGGTTATCAATTTTTTATTTTGTTAAAAAATGACATGAGAAAATGTAGGCAAACCTCCTTTCATACAGCAATTTCTAGCACTGAAAAAGAGGAATCGCATTAATTCAGAATAAAGGAATTCTTTAAATTGAGTAATCTAGCTTTATGGAAAATGAAATGTATTTTCTGATTTTACCCATTTCACTGAAGACTGGGTTTTGAATCTTAATGGCCTAAACATAGAATTTGATTCTTTGAGTTAATCTTTTCAATATTATGTTCCATTTCTCTGGCAATTTTTTGTCAGTTATTAGAATTGTCTTTTCTTTTATATTCTGATAGTTGGACATTGGTACCTTTTGAGTTTCCAAAAACCTCTTTTCTCCTTTTCCTTGTTTGACTTTATTTACTTCACAGCTTCAGCTGTGATTCATAAATTATGCTTTTGTGGACTATTCACACTCTGAGAATTAGCCTGAGGTTTTCTACTTCTAAAATTGAAGAATATAATATGAAGAGTTTACTCCCTCAGATTTTTCTTTGAACTTATATTTAGAGCATTCACTTGTATACCACAAGCCATGCTAAGCAGTTTACTTCTATAATCTCATGTGCTTTTGACAGACAAAGCTATGTAGTAAGTACTGTCTTTATCCCTGGTTTATGAATGAGGAGAAATGGCTGATTCAGAGTCATCTAGTTGTACCTTGGGCAACTGCGTTGGACTTAGCTGGAATAAATAAATGAATCAAAAAGCAATAAAAGTATGTTTATTTTACTTATGTTTTGAGAAGAAGAGGTTTCACTCTATATTGCACAGGCTATCTTGAAGTCCTAGGTTCAAGAGATCTTCCTGCTTCAGCCTGCTGAGTAGCTGGGACTTTAGGCACGTGCCAATGCACCTGGCAATTTCATTTTTAAATCAAACATATAATGAGTACTTACAGTGTGACAGATTGTGACAGACATTGTTCTAATCGCTTTACATTTTACATGGTTTTCAAAAAAATTTTTTTTGGGGGGATGGAGTTTCACTCTTGTCACCCAGGCTGGAATGCAAGGGCAAGATCTTGGCTCACTGAAACCGCCACCGCCCAGGTTCAAGGGATTCTCTTGCCTAAACCTCCCCGTTCCTCAGCCTCCCGAGTAGCTGGGAATATAGGCATGCACTATCACGCCCAGCTGATTTTTTATTTTTAATAGAGATGGAATTTCTCCATATTGGCCAGGCTGGTCTTGAAACTCCTGACCTCAGGTGATCCACCTGCCTCGGCCTCCCAAAACACAGGCCCTTAAACGGCGTCTTGGGCCTGTGTTTTAAGGTAAATCTTAGAAATAACATACTTGTGTTGTTTACCTCTTTGTTTCATTTTTGTTGCCTTTCCAGCCAGATTCTAAAATTTTTGAAAGTGAACATGTTTTAAAGATGAGATTAAAAAAAAAATCCAGAAGTCATTTCTCAACTTTCCAGAATATAGCTCCAAACTGGGAAGTTAAAAAGGCTTCAGAGCAGCCAAAATAGGTGTCATGAAGTACACTCTCTTTCATCCACCCACTCACCTACTCACTTATTTATTATTGTGGCTAAAACTGCCTGCCTTCATGTTCCTGCTTTAATGCCAGTGAGCACAGAGGTATTGGACAAATTACTTCAGTTTTCTCGTCACTAAAAATATTAATTGAGGGTGCATCATAGAGTAGTTGTACATATTAAATGAAATAATACATAGTCTTAGAAAGTGCGTAGCACAGAGTATTCACATCTTAAATGTTAACCTCTTGCAGTTCATTTGTTTATCAACATTTGAATGTTGAAAATGTGGCTACATGTTATATTCAGTGCCTGGAGTTTAATAGTAAACAAGGTAGAGCTGTCATCTTCTTTTACTCCGCTACTGGGGGAAGTCAGAGAAGGCCTGGTGGTCGTGTGAATCCTGATGGGAGAACCATGATGAAAAGGGAGTTTCTAAGATAAGGGAGTATATCGAATCCTTAAGAAAATTTTCTGGAGAAGGCAATGCAGGTATTATTAAAGGATTAGTATTTCATCTCCAGGTTTTTCATTACTGGCTCGCTGACCTTGGGCAAGTTAACTTCTCAGTGCATCTCATCACTAAACTGGGAATTCTGTAGTAATTGTGATGAGTATTAAATGAGACATGAAAGGCTTGTGTATATGGCTTTGAATTATTAAGTGCTTAATACATATTAGCAAGCATCATTATATTAATAATTATTACTATGAAACTGAGAAAAAGGGTAAAATGAAGTTTATGCAAGTAAAATAGGGTGTGAGGGATGGGAGGGGAAGGATACTCCATGCAGAGAAAACTTTTGGAATAAGACATGGAAGGTGAGAGAGAGTGGGGCCTCTCTGTATCCTCAGGGGATTGGTTCTAGATATCCCCCAACCCCCACCAGGGTACTTAAAATCTGAGGATGCTCAAGTCTCTTATATAAAATGGCATAGTGTTTGCATATAACCTACGCACATCTTTTTTATGCTTTGAATTATCTCTAGATTACTTATAATACCTAATACAATGTGAATGCTATATAAATAGTTGTAATACTCTATTTTAAAATTTATATTTTCATTATATATTTTTTATTTATTTATTTTTTGAGACAGAGTGTTGCTCTGTCGCCAGGCTGGAGCACAGTGGCACAATCTCGGCCCACTGCAGTGTCCACCTCCCAGGTTCAAGTGATTCTTCCGCCTCAGCCTCCTGAGTAGCTGGGATTACAGGCACGTGCCACCACGCCCGGCTAATTTTTGTGTTTTTAGTAGAGACGGGGTTTCACCATGTTGGCCAGGATGGTCTCGATCTGTTGACCTTGTGATCCACCTGCCTCGGCCTCCGTAAGTGCTGGGATTACAGGAGTGAGCCACTGCACCCAGCTGTTGTTTTTGTTTTTTTTTTTCCCCCTACTATTTTTGATTCAAGATTGATCAAATCTGGGGATACAGGGGAACAGTAGTTTGTTTGAGATTGGAGGCGTTGCTGGGGATTTGACAGAGATAAAACTGCAGAGATTAAGGTAGGGCCAGATTATAAAGGGCTTTGTCATAGATAGTCACTGAAGGGTTTAATGAGGGAGACTTGATGTAATTAGGTAGGCAGATTTGCACTATTAATAGAGTGAAGATAATGGATTGGATAAGGGCAAGATATGATGTGGGAGACCCAGTATGAAGCTGTTGTACCAATTCAGGCAAGAGTTGTTAGCGGTCAGACAGAAATTGAAGTACAGTCATATGCTACATAACTAGGTTTTGGTCAATGGCAGATCATATATACCGTGGTGGGCCCCATAAGATTGTAACAGCTGAAAAATTCCTATCGCTTAGTGATGTGGTAGCTGTTATAAAGTTGTACTGTCATGCATTACTCGTGTGTTTGTGGTGATACTGGTGCAAAGTAAACTGCACTACAGTGTGGCACATACTATTAGGTGTAGTATATAATATTTGATAAATGATTACATTACTGGTTTATGTATTTACTATTTATAGTTATTTTAGAATGTACTCCTTTTATTTACAAAAAAAAAAAAGAAAAAAGAAAAAAGAAAATAAGTTAACTGAAAAAACAGCCGCAGGCAATCATTACGAGGTATTCCAGAAGAAAGCAGTATCATATGAGATGCCGCTTCATGGATGTTACTGCTCCTGTAGTCCTTTCAGTGGGACAAAATGTGGAAGTGGAAGACAATGATTGTTTTTCTGTTTTGAGACAGGTTCTTACTTTGTTGCTCAGGCTGGAATGCAATGGGTTGAACATGGCTCACTGCAGCCTCGACGTCCCAGGCTCAAGCAATACTCCTGTCTCACTCCCCCAAGTAGCTGGGACTACAGGTGCACGCCACCACTCATGGCTAATTTTTGTATTTTTCGTAGATGTGGGGTTTCATCATGTTGCCCAGGCTGGTCTCAAACTCCTGAGCTTAAGTGATCTGCCAGCCCTGGCTTCCCAAAGTGTTGGAATTACGGGCATGAGGTGTCATGCCTGGCTAGAGGACAATGATACTGATCCTGATCCTGACCTTGTATAGGTCTAGACTAAGGTGTGTCTATTTGTCTTAGTTTTTAGCCAGAAAAATCTTAGAAGAATTAAAAAGCAAAACAGTGTATAGAATAAGAATATAAAGAAAGAAAATATTTTTGTGTAGCCATACAATGTGTTTTAAGCTAAATGTCATCACAAGAGTCAAAAAGTTAAAAACTAAAAATTTATAACGTAAAAAAGTTATAAGGCTAATTATTGAAGAAAAAACTTAAATTTAATGTAATTTAAATATACAGTGTTTATAAAGCCTACAGTAGTATACAGTAATGTCCTAGGCTTTCACATTCACTCAGACACTCACTAACTGCCAATCTTGCAAGCTCCATTCATGGTAAATGCCCTATGTATGTGTACCACTTAAAAATCTTTTGTACTGTATTTACTGTACCTTTCTTGTGTTTAGATACACAGATACCTTTGTGTTACTGTTGTCTATGGTATTAAGTACGGTAACATGCTGTACAGGTTTGTAGCCTAGAAGTGGAGCAATAGGCTATACCATATGGCCTAGGTATGTGATAGACTATACCATCTAGGTTTATGTGAGTACATTCTGTGATATTTGCATAATGATGAAATTGCCTGATGCTTTCTTAGAACATGTTCCCATTGTTAAGTGATGCAGGCCTATTTAGGAAGTATAATTGAAGGAATATGGTGAACTTTGTCACATTCCCAGCAACATAGTCTGATTTTCTTTTCTTTTTTTTGAGGCAGGGTCTCACTTTGTCACCCAGGCTGGAGTGCAGTGGTGCAAACAAGGTTCACTACAGCCTTGACCTCCCAGGCTCATGTGATCCTTCTGCCTCAGCACCCCCGAGTGGCTGGGACCACAGATGTGCACCGCCACGCTTGGCCACATTTTTCTGTAGAAACAGGGTTTTGTCATGTTTATCAGGCTTTAATTTTTTATTTTTATAGAAATGGGGTCTCTGTGTTGACCAGGCTGGTCTTGAACTTCTGAGTTCAAGCGATCTTCCCACCTTGTCCTCCCAGAGTGCTGGGATTGTAGACATGAGCCACTGTGCTTAGCCTTGATTTTCTTATCTTCCTAAGGAACAAGAGCCAGAGAAAAGAGAGAAAAGGAGAAGATGCCACAAAAGGAATTGATGGCCTAAGGGAGAATTTTTATCTCAGGAGAACTAACCTTTCAGAAAAAGCAGATTAAATTTCTTCTTCACTCTTGTGCTGTGACAGTATTAGGTACCAAAAAGGAAGGGGAAAAAAAAAAAAAACAACTTCTGGGCACAGTGGCTCATACCTGTCATGTAATCCCAGTGCTTTAGGAGGCCAGGTGTTTGAGACCAGTGTAGGTAACATATTGAGATCCTGTCTACAAAAAAAAAAAAAAAAAAAAAAAAAATTGGCTGGTCATAGTGGCACATACCTGTAGTTCTAGCTGGTTGGGAGGCTAAGGAGGAAGGATTGCTTGAGCCCAGAAGTTTGAGGCCACAGTGAGCTATGATCCCACCACTGTACTCTGGCCTGGGCAACAGAGTGAGACCCTGCCTGGAAAAAAAAAAAAAAAAAAGAATATCATAAATGATTAGATATATGTATGTGTGGACAGGCTTTGTGACAGAGGAAAAAAGAATTAAAAAGGTGACTCGGGTTTTGGTTTGGACAATAAGGTATGTTGTACTATCATTTATTTAGATAAATAAATCTAGAGCAGGAACGAGGTTATTAGGGCTGAAAGGAAGATGGAGAATTCAGTTTTTTTTTTTTTTCCTTGAGATGAAGCTTCATTCTGTTGCCCAGGCTGGTTGCAGTGGTGTGATCTCGGCTCACTGTGACCTCCACCTCCCAGGTTTAAGCGAGTCTTATGCCTCACCTCCCAAGTAGCTGGGATTACAGGTGACCACCACCACACCTGGCTAATTTTTGTATTTTTAGTAGAGACAGGGTTTTGCCATGTTGGCCAGGCTGGTCTTGAACTCCTGACCTCAGGTGATTGACCCACCTCGGCCTCCCAAAGTGCTGGGATTACAGGCATGAGCCACCATGGCCAGCTGTGAATTCAGTTTTGAACAAGAAGAATTGAGGTTTTTTTTTCTCTTTTTTTAGAGACAGGGTCTCGCTCTGTCACTCAGACTGGAGTGCAGTGGTGCTGTTGCAGCTCACTGCAGCCTTGACCTCCTGGACTCGAGCAATCCCTGCTCAGCCTCCAGAGTAGCTGTGACCTCAGGCAGGTGCCACCACATCAACTAATTTTTTCATTTTATTTTTTGAAGAGATAGGGTCTCCCTATGTTGCCTAGGCTGGTGCCAAACTCCTAGACTCAAGTGGGCTTCCTGCCTTGGCCTCACAAAGTGTTGGGACAACAGACATGAGTCACCATGCCTGGCTAGAGTTTGAGGTTCTTATTGAGTCTAGTGGACAGTTGGATGTATGGAACTAAGCTCAGAGGGAAAATGTAGAGGTTAACATTTAGATTTGGGATCCTTCATCATAGTGAAGTGAGTATACAATGATAAAAGAGGGCAGGAGCAGGAGGAGGACTAGGACAGAACCTTGAGGAATACTGCCTGGGCGGAGAAAAAGTAGTTTGAGAATATTTGATTTACTGTCTCTCAAAGTCCCACATTCAGTGTATTAGTGAATTTTTGGGCCTGCCTTCGTAATCTAAATTGAAGTCAACAATTTCTTACCACTTCCACTAATACTGAACTATTATTTCTCCTGTAGTAATAATAGCCTCCCAAACCAAGTTCAGTTTTTCTATTATTTTGCTCTCTGCAGTCTGTTCTCCACATAGTAGTATGAATGATCCTTTTAAAATACCAAATTATGTTATTTCCTTTATCAAAATTCTCCAGTGACTTTCATCTCACTAGGTATAAAATCCTAAGTCCTTATGGTAGCCTGGCAGACTCTGCATGATTGCTTTTTAAATGTTAGGCCATGGTCAGCTGTGGTGGTTTATGCCTATAATCCTAGCACTTTGGGAGGCTAAGGAGGGAGGATCACTTGAGCCCAGGAGTTCGAGACTACCTGGGACCACATAGTAAGACTCTGTTTCTATTAAAAAACAAAATTTAGCCGGCACTTTGGAAGGCTGAGGCGGGTGGATCACGAGGTCAAGAGATCGAGACCATCCTGGTCAACATGGTGAAACCCCGTCTCTACTAAAAATACAAAAATTAGCTGGGCGTGGTGGCACGTGCCTGTAGTCCCAGCTACTCGGGAGGCTGAGGCAGAAGAATTGCTTGAACTCAGGAGGCGGAGGTTGCGGTGAGCCGAGATCGCGCCATTGCACTCCAGCCTGGGTAACAAGAGCGAAACTCCGTCTCAAAAAAAAAAAAAAAAAATTTAATGTTAGGCCATTAGAGTGTTCCTCCCCGAACACCCCATCATTCTTTATTGTCTTACATTGCTTTCTTTTTTTGTAGTGTTTCTCACCTGACATAATTTGTATTTGATTTGTTTATACAAAGTGTAAGCTTTGTGAAAGCAGGCACTTTTTGTTTGCCTTTGCACTCCCAGTGCCCAGAATAGTGCCAAGACCACAGTTGGACCAAGTTAATGTTTGTTGAGTGAATGGTTATATGACAAAATTGGATCAGTGTCATTTTCCTGCTTAAGCTTTTAATTTTTTTATCACCCTTGATTACTACCGATTGATTGATTGATTGATTGCTGAGACATGGTTTCTGTCACCCAGGCTGGAGTGCATTAGCCTGATTTTGGCTCATTGCTGCCTTGACCCCCCTAGCCTCAGGTGATCCTCCCACCTCAGCCTGCCCAGCAGCTGGGACTATAGGCGTGCACCACCACTCTCAGCCAATTTTCGTATCTTCGTAGAGATGGGGTTTCACCATGTTGTCCAGGCTGTTCTCGAATTCCTGGGCTCAAGCAATCCGCCTGCCTTGGCTTCTGAAAATGTTGGGGTTACAGGCATAAGCTACTGTGCCTGGCCTTGATCACATTCATTATCGTACTCTTGTTCCTCTCCCATGGCGCGCTGAGTTCACATTTACACAGAAGCCAGAACAGTCTTTTAAAAATGTATGTTAGATGTGTCATTCTCTTCTTTAAAATTCTTCAATAGAACAAATAATTCAAATAAAACTTTAAAAAGGTAAAAAGAAACATAAAACAACTGGATCAGGCCTGGGTGTGGTGGCTCACGCCTGTAAATCCCAGCACTTTGGGAAATCACCTGAGGTCAGGAGTTTGAGACCAGCCTTACCAACATGGTGAAACCTCGTCTCTACTAAAAATACAAAATTAGCTGGGCATAGTGGCAGATGCCTGTAATCCCAGCTACTCAGGGGTCTGTGGTAGGAGAATCACTTGAACCCAGGAGGTGGAGGTTGCAGTGAGCCGAGATTGCGCCACTGCACTCCAGCCTGGGCAACAAGAGTGAAACTCTCTCTCTCAAAAAAAAAAAACAAAAAACAACCCGTCAAATTTCTACTATAGCTTAGAGAGCCTTTTATGGTCTGGCATCTGTCCACTTGAAAGCTCAATTTATGATGCTTTTTCCCCTTGCCTGTTAGGTTTCAGCTTCATTGGCTTTGTTCCAGTTTTGCTGATATGCCATGCCCTTTTCTATTTCAAGATCTGTACGGGTACTGTTCCCCTTACTTCATACTTTTTGTTTTTGTTTTGTTTTTTAACCTTACTGATTTATTCTCCATACTTTCAGTTTGAATAATGTCCCAATAATAATGTTTAATGAACGTTTTCCAGGCACAAAGAAAATGAAAAATAAGATAGGCGTTGCTATAAAACAGTTTTAATGGATGAAACAGACAAGTGAATAGATTAGTATAATAAATAGTAATCTTGAAACTCATGGTTGGGGAATAGTTTGAGGGAGGGTAGGCAAGCTTACTATCTTGTACCATACCACTTTTTAAAGATAAGTGGTAAGGTAAGAACTATGTACAGAGTTCCTGGGGACACAGGTTCTTGGAGAACGTGGGTGCATCTGATCTGTGACTTAAAGGATAAGATAAATAGTAGGTGAGCAAGGAAAGGAAACATGTTTGAGGCAGAGGTGATAGTTTTTGGCTGTTCATCATATCCTTGGAACTCTTAAAGAATATATACCTCTACATTTTATGATAGTTCATCAAGCTATACATTTATAATTTTGCACTTCTCTTTATATGTACTGTCCTTTACCAGAAAAGTTAAAAGTAATACAAAATTGAAAAAGGACAAAAAATGTCCGGGCACAGTGGCTCATGCCTGTAATCCCAGCACTTGGGGAGGCAGTCAGGTGCAGTGAGGCAGTCAGATGCAGTGAGTGGAGATTGCGCCGCTATATTCCAGTGTAGGCAACAGAGCGAGACTTCGTTATAGAAAATAAATAAATACAACTGGACTGAATTCCAGACCTGTGGACTAGAAACTCCTGTTTTCTTTTTTCTTAAATGTCCCAGGTGATTCTGATACTTTGCTGTAGTTGAAAACTTCTGTCATATGAGATTGAAATTTACATCTGGTTAGCTCCTGGGGAAGATTTAGAGTAGAATTAGAGATGGAAAGGCCAGGTACAGTTTGTATCTCCGTTAAGATGCTAAGATTTTTAACTTGTGCCTCTGAAAGTGTTTTGTTTCTTATTTATTTTGAAATAGCTTTATTGAGGAATAATTGGCTGTAGATAAAGTATATAATTTAGTATGTTTTGATAAATGTATATACTGTGTAACCATCACTGCAGTCAAGATTATTATCATATCCATCTCCCCAAAGTTTCCTCATATTATTTTCTGTCTTCCTACTGCTGCTCACCTCTCCCACATCCCCTGGTAATAACTGATCTGCATTCTGTCCTCATAGATGGATGCTAGATGTTGTTAAAACCTCTTTTCTATATTTGTATAGAAGATGTTATGTTTTTTTTTTCCCTTTTTGGTTTTGTTTTTTCAGTCTGTTAATATAGAGTGAATTGCATTGAACCAACCTTAAGTACATATAAGCCAATCTTACATTTTTGGGGATAAACACCATTTGGTGATGGTATATTATTTTAAAAGTATTATTAGATTTGGTTTGTTAAAAAGTTGTTTGGAGTTTTGCCTCTATGTTTATGAGGAATATGGGTTTGTAGTTCTATTTTCTTGTAATGTTTTTGTCTGATTTTGAAATCAGACTAATGCTGGCCTCATGGAATGAGTTGGGAAATCTTCCCCTTCAGTTTTCTAGAAGAATTAGGATTATTGTTTCCTTAAATATGTATCAAGTGGCATAGCTAGAATTCACCAGTGAACTCACCTTGACCTGAAATTTATTTGTTGCTAAGTTTTAAACTATAACTTCACTTTCTTTAAGGATATTTAAGAAATAATTTATTGAGTGAGTTTTGGGGGAGTTTGCAGTTTTTCATGGAATTTGTTGGGTTTATTGATATGAAGTTATTTGAAATATTCTCTTATCTTTTAAAAAAATTGAGATAAACACATACCATAAAATCACCCTTTTAAAGTATACAATTCAGTGATTTTCAGTATATTTACAAAACAGGGCAGCCATCAACAGTACCTAATTACAGAATACTTGCGTCACTCCAAAAAGAAACCCCATAGCCCTAGCACTCACTTTCTACCATTGTCTCTACAATCCCACCCACAGTCTCTGCAATCACTTACCTCCTTTTTGTCTCTGTGGATTTGCCTATTCTGTGTTTCTTTCTTTCTTTCTTTTTTTTTTTTTTTTTAAGAGACAGAATCTTGCCCTTTTGCTCAGGTTAGAGTGCAGTGGCGTGATCATGGCTCAGTGCAGCTTCAGACTCCCAGGCTCAAGCAGTCCTCTTGCCTCAACCTTCGGAGTAGTTGGGACTACAGACATGTGCAGCTATGCCTGGCTAAATTTTTTATATTTTGTAGAAACAAGATCTTACCGTGTTGCCTAGGCTGGTCTCGAACTCCTGTGGTTCAGGTGATCTCCTGTCTAGGCCCCTCAAAGTGCTGGGATTACAGATGTGAGCCATTGCACCTGGGCTATTCAGGATATTTCGTATAAATGGGAATCATACAATATGTAACCACTTGTAACTGACCTCTTTCAGTTAGCATGATGTTTTTAAGGTTCATCCACGTTATAGCATTTATCAATACCTCATTCCTTTTTATGATTTAATAGTATTTCATTGTATTATTAAAATATACCTTGTTTTGTTTATTCACTCAGCAGTTGATGGACATTTAAGTGGTTTCCACTTTATGACTATTATGAATAATGCTGCTATGAACATTTTGTACAAGTTTTTGTGTGAACATATGTTTTCCTTTATTTTTGGGTGTATGCCTAAGAATCGAATTCCTGGGTCATATGGTAATTCTATGTTTAACTTGTTGAAGAACTGCCAAACTATTCTCCAAAGCAGCTGCACCATTTTGCATTCTCACCAGCAATGTATGAGGGTACAAATAACTCTACATCCTTGCCAACACATGTTTTTGTTGTCTTTTTTATTGTAGCCATCCTAGTGGGTGTGAAGAATCTCACTGTGGTTTTGATTTGCATTTCCCTGAGGGCTGATGATATTGAGCATTTTTTCATGTGTTTATTAGCTATTTGCATACCTTACTTGCAGAAACATCTGTTTAAGTCTTTTGCCCATTTTAAATAATGTTTATCTTTTTATTAAGTTGTAAGGATTTTCATAGATAGACAATTACAAATATTTTCTCTCATTCTATGGGTTATCTTTTCATTCTCTTGAGTTCTTAGAAGCATAAAAGGTTTTAATTTTGATGATCCCCACTTAGCTGTATTTTTCTTTAGTTGCTTGTGCTTTTTCAATTTTTATTTTTTAATTGTGGCAGAATATATGTACATAAAAGGTACCATTTTAACCGTTTTTTTTTTTGAGATGGAGTTTTGCTTTTGTTGCCCAGGCTGGAGTGCAGTGGCGTGATGTCAGCTTACTGCAACCTCCGCCTCCTCAGTTCAAGCAATTCTCCTGCCTCGGCCTCCTGAGTAGTTGGGATTACAGGCATCCACCACCATGCCTAGTTAAGTTTTGTATTTTTAGTAGAGACGGGTTTTCACCATGTTGGCCAAGATGTTCTTGATCTCCTGACATTGTGATCCGCCTGCCTTGGCTTCCCAGAGTGCTAGGATCACAGGCGTGAGCCACCATGCCTGGCCCCATTTTAAACATTTTTTTTTTTTTTTTTTTTTTTTTTT
>PVKV010034346.1:0-17785 GCA_004027835.1 Alouatta palliata
CAAGCCACTTAGGTAACAATTCAGGAGGGAAGATGTCCTCAAACCCCTGGAATGTCCGGAGCCCAACTCCCTCCTCTCTGTCCGGGAGATGATTTACGAAAACCCCTAAATGTCTGTGTCCCTCACCCCCACCCCCACCTCTCACCCTAACTCCCAAAGTGAGTCCTACGGGTATAAAGGGTCTTAACACCCTCCATTCAGGGCCACGGGTTGGAGAGACGTGAGTCCTCCGTGGTCGCCGGCTTAAAAAACCCTGCTATTTGGCATACTTTTGTCTTGGTGCTGGTTCCTTAATCTCGCCTCAAATACAACATATATAACTATTAAACTATAAATACTGACACATATCAATATCTGAGGGAAAACCATCCTTTAGATTTTTCTAAGTATAGGATTTTCTCATGATTTAAATGGTTCTCCACATATGGATTCCCTTGAATCACTTGGAAATTGTGAAAATAAATTTTGGTAAATGTTGATCTGGAAAACACACTCTCTTTTTTCATGATAAAAGAATCTATTCATAAAAAATTAACAAGAATATTCGGTGATAGGTGATAAGTCTGTATAAATTAGTCAAGTTAAAATAGAACGCATTGTGAGAAAGTAAAAAAACTGAAATGGGCCAGGCACGGTGGCTCACTCCTGTAATCCCAGAACTGTGGGAGGCTGAGGAAGGTAGATCACAAGGTTAGGAATTTGAGACCAGCCTGGCCAACATAGTGAAACCCCATTTCCACTAAAAATACAAAAAAATTAGCTGGGTGTGGTGGTGGGTGCCTGTAATCCCAGCTACTTGGGAGGCTAAGGTAGAATTGCTTGAACCCGGGAGGTGGAGGTTGCAGTGAGCCAAGACTGCGCCACTGACCTTCAGCCCAGGCGACAGTGTGAGACTCTGTCTCAAAACAAACAAACAAACATACAAACAAAAAACCAGAAGTGACATGTTTATCTCTCAAGCACTCAAAATTGAAGAGTCAAATTTGCTATGTGGGTGAGGATTGTGTTTTTACCACATCAAATTTTCTTTAATAGCAAAAATGTAGCTTTATTTCCTCTAAGTCAATACAAGTTTGTAAATGTCTAGGAATCATCTCTTGATTTCATGAGAGAATTGGAAGTACACTGGGGAGAATCAAATCAGATCCACTTCATTCAACACGATTTAGGCCTTTGTGTTTGACTCTTTACCAAAGTAGTAGAGATGTAAATTGTCCAAAATACAAATTAAGAGAAGAAATACTTGGCATACAAATATTTAAAAAACACATTTTCACACAGGCAAACTTGAGTGCTGTATAGTTCTATTTTACTTAAAATGTTGCCATGTCTAGAAGACACAGTATTTTAGCAACTTCATAGTATAAGTATATAGATGTTGGCTTTTTAATTTACACACACACACATATTTTCCCCCTCCATCATATAAGCTATGGACAAAAGCCATGAAAGAGCAATTTACAAAGAACCAATTATCAAATACAATTTGCTAGTTAAACACTAGAGAATTTTATTTTATTAGTGAGCCTCCAGATTTAGTGCAACTCTATTAGCTAATGAGTTTTTAAAACCTCCTGAGATTCTATGAACTCTGACAAAAATGGATGCTATAATATTTGGGCTTAAGGAATTATTTTCAAGTACTGATGGAGTAAATTTAGAAGTAATAAATGACCTGTTAAATATATTTCTGAACTGATTTTTGATAGTGTCTTGAAGAAAAAGAAATATGTCATCTTTACTATTCCCACCGGTTTTTCAATTTTCACTTCTCTTTTCTTCTCCCTCTCCATCTCTCTCTATCTGTGTCTCTCTTAATGCACGCATGCACTCATGCACGCACACACACGCATCGAGAGATTAAAGTCTAGAAATCTGAATTTCATTTTTAGCTGTGGAGAGCTTTCCATTTTCTTTGTCGCAGATACCTGAAGTTAGATAATTAATCCCATCTTAAAGTGCCCATTAAACTCTAGTGGGCTCTTTATAAAAGTCATTACAAAATGTGCTTATGATGAGACCTAATAAATTTGGTTTCCCTATCTTTAAGTATTACTAAAGTGTTTCTAGTTTATAGTCACTTGCCCTGGATTAGCATATATAATGTTTTAGAAGTGGACTTGGCAAAATCTAGTTTTTAATGGGCTGAAATTCAACTTCATAACTTCTGTAGAACAATAAGCAATTCTCTAATTTAACAAATCAGAATTCAAATTCTAAATTCTCCTTTCCCCTATGTCTTAGTCAAAATATTACCTTAGCTTCTTTCCACAAAAAGTTCAGCAAAGAATCTTTGGGTACTTACACAGTTTTATAATTTACATACCAACCTAATAAATTGCTATTTATCTCTAGAGAAGGATATTGCATGGGATACAAGACTGTTAGGTTTCTCAGGTCTCTCTTTTTTCTCTAAACTGGATTTTGACCTTGTTGAATCATGCAATGAGAAATAAACCAGAAAGATTTGTTAGGACAGTGGTAGTTGCTGTAATTTAAAAAGCTAAAATGCATAAAATGTTTCCATAATTTGAGGTAATTACAGAATAGTCATTTTTACTCTGTTTTTAAATGTAAGATATAATTAAGCATGTTTTTGAAATCATTTGATTTTGATGTGATCAATGCACACGTTTTTCTGATTGATCCTAATGTGTGCCAAATTTTTCCATACTTTTTATACTCTATTTCTAAATATTTTATATATGTAATCCCAGAATTCTCATCTTAGAGTTAAACGTGGGTACTCTTTAAAGTGATATTTATACTTTCTGGCATTTAAGTTTGTATTTTCATGTTGGATGTTTATGCTTGCTAGTATTTATTAATTATAACTAGTAAATGCTTCCAGTATTTCATGATCTACACTGGGGCCTTGTGGTCATGTGTGATAGAGGTCTCCTTAGGACTATATTTATTATAGTTATAACTTCAATAAACTTCATTCGTAAACTGGGGATATCTGCTCTACCTGCTTCAATGGAGTTATGTTTATTAAATGAATTAACATGTGTGAAAAGTGCCATGCAAATAAAGGTAATTGTATAAAGAGGACCCAATGGGAAAGGGGCACCAAGAGCTCTGTGGGTTGTAGGAGCCACATATTCCTCTTAGCACATGGTCAGCAGTGCAAAGGCTGTTGACCTTGCTTTCCTTCATTACTTTTAGTGAGTGACTATAAATGAGGGGATGAAGTGGGGACAGAATGTGTGTGGCATCTTCCTAGACTCACTGCCTCGAAGCCTCCCATCGTACCTTATTCCATGAAGGTTTCTCACTTGGTTTCTCACCACTGAGTCTTTGGGTCATGGTATTGCCGGCAAGATCAGCCCAGGTAGCACTGAGAAGGAGGAAAAGTGGGTCTTGCACTCTACATTCCATTTGTTGGCATATTCCTTTCCAACATTCTGCTTGTTGGGTTCCCAAAACATTCCCGAAATGTTTCAGTCATGATTTTCCTCCAGGGACAGGGTTGCCATGCTCTGAATCTCCTCCCCTTCCCTTCTCTCTGTCATAATTCATCTATCTGAGAACACATGGACACACAAAGGAGAACAGCACACTGGGGCCTACTGAAGGATGCTGGGTGGGAGGAGAGAAAGGACCAGCGAAAATAACTAAAGGGTACTAGGTTTAATACCTGAGCAACAAAATAATCTGTACAGTGAATCCCCATGACACACGTTTACCTATAGAGCAAACCTGCACATCTTGCACATGTACCCCTGAACTTAAAAGTTAAAAAATAAATAAAAAATAAATTTCATCTGTCCTTTGTCCCGTTCTTGAGGTAGCATAGAGATATAATGTTTTTATCTATGTAAAAATAACAGGTTAACCAATATTAAATATGATTTGCTTTTCTGTCTTTAAAAGTATAATTTGCTCAAGAAGTAAAAAATAAATCTGGATAAGAGGAATAAATTGTAAATGTTTTATAACACTATATCTTATATAACTATAAGTAGGATAGCTATAGTTAACAATAGTATATTATATGATTTTAAAGAGCAAGAAAGAGGATATTGAATTTATCCAACACAAACAAATGATAAATGTTTGAGATGATAAATATGCTAATTACCTGATCTGATTATTATACATTATGTATCAAAACATCACTATGTACCCCATAAATGTATATGATTATTATGTAAATTTTAAAAACTAATAAAAATTTAAAAATAATTTTTAAAAGTACAATTTGGCAAAGCTTTAAATACACTAAATCACATGGAGAATCTCTGAAGAGGGTAAAACATAAAATTTTTTCTCATTTGACTACAACTCCTTTAAAAAAAATTTCTTCCAGAAGCTTTATTAACAGGCTGCTGGATTTAGAGCAATGTCCAGATGTTTAGCCTGGGACTTCAAATTGTCTCTGATCTAGATGGAGAAAATCCTTCCTTGCAGTTCAGGGAAACTCAGCTTCTGTGTATTGCTCCCTAAACAAGTTTCAAACACTTATATCTTTGCATTTCGCTCTTCCTATCCTTTTCCTCAGAAGTGCCCTTCTTATCCATGCGTGGCCAAATCTTGCATATATTTTGGGATTCATTTCATGTGTGATATCGTCTATGCAGATTCCCCTAATCCACCCAGCTGGAAGGAATATCTGCTGCTTATTTTTGTTTGATCTCTTTACATTGGGTCTTGCTCTGTTGCCCAGACTGGAGTGCAGTGGTGCAATCAAAGTCACTATAACCTCCAATCCTGATCTCAGATTATCTTCCCACCTCAGTCTCCCAAGTAGCTAGGACTACAGGTACATGCCACCATGCCCAGCTAACTAAAAACAAATCTTTTGTAGAGATAGGGTCTCACCAGTTTTCCCAGGCTGGTCATGAACTCCTGGCCTCAAGTAATCCTCCTGCTTCGGCCTCCCAAAGAGCTGGGATTACAGGCATGAGCCACAATGCTTAGCTCTCTCTGGACTTTTAGAGAAAATTATTTTGTTTTTATTTTTATGGCAGCAGTCACCTTTTTACATGTTTGCAAAATATGAATATTTAGTTTTCAATATATAATATAATCATTGAAACAAAGCATGAATTAAAAAAAGTTATTACTCATAATTCTGTCACCAGAAGTAGATACTAAAGTTTCTTCTTTTTTTCCTGTAATTTATTCTTTTTTAGAATGGTCTTTGTTCTTTATTTTTATTTATAAAATTTAATTTTATTGTAAGTTCCAGGATACATGAACAGGACGTGCAGGTTTGTTACAGAGGTAAATGTGTGCCATGGTAGCTTGCTGCACCTATGAACCCATCACCTAGGGATTAAGCCCTGTGTGAATTAGCTCTTTATCCTGATGCTCTCCCTCTCCCCGACCCCTCAATAGGCACCTGCATAACTGCTCTTTCTCTTAAAATTAAGATTATTTGCTATTTTCTACTTCATTACTACTTTTTCTGATTTAACAATAAATCATGAGCATTTACTCGTAACAAAATATTCTGCAACACATGTGTAATACATGCATATAGTTTTATTGTTACCATGATAACCATTCATTATATGGTGAATACTTACTATATGCCAGATTCTGTGCTACATAGCATACCTACATTACATAGTTTGATTTTTTTTCAAACTGTCATTGTATAAAGTAGTTACTATCTCTGTCTTACAGATGAGGAAATAATTGTTAGAGTAGTTAAGTATCTTGCCCGGGATTGTAAAACTAGTCAATACTAGAGTTGCAACTCCAGTCCTACTAAATTTTGCTCCAAAGCCTTGCATTTAACTGTTATCATTGACTCCATTTGCTTCACTTGAAAATTAATTTAAGCAATTTCTTATTCTTGGATATTTAAGTTATGCTAAGTTTTTTCACTGCTGTTGTTAAAAAGGAAATAACACTGTGATAGGAAAATCTTTGCACACATCTATGCTTATTTTATTGTAATAAATGTTCTAGCCCTGATATTGTATAGTTATGAATATTTTATGATTAGTGCTATCTAATTAAAACTTGCCTTCCAAATTTTTTTGGCAGTTCTCAAAACAACTACCCTGTAGGGCTGGGCAAGTAATAGGAGCTGACTCAACACTTGTGAACTTGGCATAACTTAGCAGTGAGGATTTCAGGGGAAAGGAAATCAGTGGGCCAATATACATGAGCATTGAAACACCCCTTTAATCTCACAGTTACTCTGTTTCAGCAAAAAAGACCTTTCTGCTTACCTTGTCTCATTCAGTATAATCACTTTTAAAAGGAAGTAGTTAAATTTACACCATGATGTTTCTTAATAAATACTTCTTATACCAGCAATGACATTTCTACACAGAGAATCCTCTTTGAATCCATCCACCACTAAATTTCCTGTGTGCTATAAGCTAAGGCAGGTAGTAATTTTCTTAAGAATTACTGTGTAACACTGGCAGATCACTGAAGTGCAAATTATTAGGATGCAACAAAACTGATGCTTGGAGCTCCCAGCTGGCCTTCTTTTACAAACTTCTTAGATTAAGGGCCACTTGTGGCAGCCAAGGGCACCCTTTATCCAGGGCAACTACCAAGGTTGCAAGGAACCTTTGGGACCATCAACTCACCTTTCACCTTTTTTCCCAGTAATACACAATGCGTAAATCCCCTTTTAAATTAGACCATTTTAATTAAAAGTATTTTGGATCAGCATATTTTAAGTAATTCATTTTAAGGTTTATTTAATAAATGTTTCATAAGAGCAACAAATAGTTTTAAACTTATCCTGTTCGACAAAGTTAACACATGTCATTTAGTTGATATGAATTAATAATGTATGAGAAAAACAAGTGTTTTTGACAAATTAAGATTTTGGATTGGGAGCCACATCTGTTAGGATGGGAACAACATGTAAATCTACGTGAATACAGTAAAAGTTTCCTTATTACTCAGACGAAGGCTAAAACAAACCAGCAGAAGTCTCCACGAATCCTAAGTTCTTGAAATTTATTTTTTTCCAATTTTAGAAAGGTAGTAAAACATATATTACCTGGCACCTCTAGGGAAGTCTGGGAAAGTCCCCTATTATCAAATATATTGCTATTTCTGCACTGAAAGAACAGAAGTGTCACAAGAAATAGATAATCAGAAATGAGAAAAAGAGCTTCTAGAAGAGAAATTAGAACAAAAATTTAAACTCTGGAGGAGGAGAAAACATTTTTCCAGATCAACCCATTATGAAAAAAATAAGGGAACAGAGGAGTAAGCTGTCTCCATGGATGAAATAAAGGTACAAGGAAAATCAACATGTGTTTAGAGGGGGACAATTTCCAGCAGCATATGCCTTAAAAGGCTCATGATTGACAGAAGTCTCATGATTGACAGGCTCAGGAACTGCATTCCATGATTTTCAGCACCCACTGCCCCTGTGCCTGAGAAACAAGTTTGCTGTTTACTAGATGGGACATGGTGCCTTTTATCAGGTTCAATGGAGAAAATTAGTGCATTAGATTAGTGAAGCTCTCCCACCCACGACATGCTGTTTTGCAGAAATGGTTGTTCCTTCTGTCTCAGTGGCCTCTCAGTGGTCCCATGGGTGGATGGTGTATTCACTAACTCCTGTCCTGCAGTATCTGCCCACCTAAGAACACCTTGAAGTAAAAAATACTCCTCTTGATCATTGTTCTCCAAAGCCTCTAGACATCTGAGAAGTCTTCTGTCCACCCAAAATTCACTGGGAGCTGATTCCAATCTGAGCATTTTATAAATAATTTTACAAATTATTATAAATAATTTTAATAGTGTTTTATATGATAAGTTATCTGTTTCCACCAGTATACTGGTGCCACCAGGAATATTCAGAGTTTGTGACCAGTTTCTTCCAATGTATATACACATGCAGAGGCCATTCAGAAATTAAAATGGGAAATGTGTGTCAAAAGGGGTTAAATTGAGGGATTCTACAAGTACTTCTTTTTGAAGCTGTAGGTAGGATCAATACCTCTTTTTCTAACACAATGAAGATTACCGGGAAAACATGGGAGTTAAAGAGAAAATAATTGCACCAGTGTTAGGAAAGTACTTTCTTATTTTGAAGGATATGGTTTTGAGAGGACCTATAAATCAGATATATTGATTACAAGACATTGGGGTCATTTGGGGAAGTAGTTAGGTATGTCTCTCTTAAGAAAAGGAAAGAAACAAGTCAAATCGTTTTATTATTTTCTATGATTATCATTATTTTTGGATTCCAAGGATTTATTTAATGTTAGGTCCTTAGCCTGTGAAGAAATTGAACTTAGTCTATTGAATTAAAACAGATATAATTTTTATGCATGTTATCCACGTGCCATGATCCTAGCTTTATCAAAATAAATAAAAACTCTATAAAGAAATGAGTAATATTAAAATGATAGGGTAAATATATTATTGTCATGCTTAATATATATTTTTGTTTGACCTACTATAAGTATTTCAAGTATAAAATGTTACATATAAAGCAACACACCTTCTAAAAGAAACGTTGCTGATACAGATAGAAATAACCATGTGTAATCTATTTATACTGTTCTGAAGGCACATATATTTGTGCTTCTGGGTATTTGTGGTACAAAAGACCTGGAGTAAGTGAAACTGGCATACAGAGTGGTAAAATATATTCCTAAAAGCATGAGAAAA
Organism: Alouatta palliata; assembly: GCA_004027835.1. Classification (NCBI taxonomy): domain Eukaryota; kingdom Metazoa; phylum Chordata; class Mammalia; order Primates; family Atelidae; genus Alouatta; species Alouatta palliata. The sequence continues at coordinate 8,608 of PVKV010034346.1, forward strand.
TAAAGAAAAATGTATTTAGTGTGAGCTACATAGAAAGCAAATCTTGGAAGATATGAGACAATTTTAAAGCCTTTGCTTCCTGGGTAAGCTTTCATTGGCTGTATAAGATAGAAAGATGAATAAAGATCAGAAACCTGAATTTTGATTTTGGGAAAAACCAAGATTTTATATTACAGCCACTTTTTCAAGGGTGGATTAAATTCATGCAAGCTGTTTTCATTTTTTAAAAGAGCAATTTGGGTTCCAAGAAGACTCCTTAGCCATTTTCTTGCCCACTAAGTCTTACTTATTTTAAAATATTAAGTACTATTTCCCACTAAGTCAATGAAACTTTGTTATATACATTCTAAAGTTGTCACGGTTGGTTAGAAACCTAAGAGGCCACACACTGGAAGTGAGATCTAAATTTGGTGATAACATTTAATGCAGGAGAGCTGGGTGAATATCACTGGTGCTGTTTTCATTTTGCAGTTTGATCTAAAGGAGCACTGGGAAGTCGCTGAAAGCCACTGCCAAGAGCAGATTCATTGACTGAGAAGGTCTTTTATTTTTTGGTACTTCAGACCTTGGTAAGTTCATTGAGAACAGGTAAGTAAATATTGCCTGTCACCCTCTGACCTCAAGAATTGTTTGGTAAAGATGCCACCTGATTGGACTTCTTTAATTTGTGCTGAGGTCTAGTCAACAGAGCAGTATGTGTTTTAAAAATGAGTATTGAAGGGTTTCAAGGATCTTATGATACTTTAGGATCACAATAGCAAATTACCTTTGCTGCAGCTGCATTTGGTAGGTATTCAGCATACTTGGTTTGTTCGTGAATCTTTGGTGTTAATGAATTTCCCTTTATGACCCATTTTGTGTCCTAGACTTGACAAATTATTCTCCTTTTCTGCCCTTGGTTTTTACTGAACAGACAATAAAGGAACAAACCCTCAGAAACCACAGACTTATCAATAAACTAAAGGACAAAGATAGTTTTCCATGAACCACTATTAGACGAGAACAAGTACACTGCTTCTCCTACAAACATTTCTTTTATATATTCAGGAAGTATTTGTTGAGAGCTTGCTGTAAACTGTGCTAGATGTTGTGAATATAGCAGTGAGGAAGAAAGACCAAGTCCCTACTCTTTGGAGCATTTTATAACAGATTCCATAGCAGAATCTGAGCATACGCTGAGGATCACCACAGCTAGACAGCGAAGAAGGAAATGAATTAAATCAACAACATAATTTCAGAGAATAATACATGATTTAAAATATTCAAAAATGTAATGTTTGTAGAAACTTAATTCTAAGCAGGCTATTATTTTCACTGCAAGAATTAGGAAGAAGTGGATATGTTTTAAAATTGTTTAAGACATTGTAGAGTTATGGAAACACAGAAGGGTATATAAGCTAAACATTCCTGAGGGAAAAAAATCCTTTCTTTTTTTAATGAGGTGACATTCACAAAACAAAAATTAGCTTTTTAAAAGGGAACAATTCAATGGTGTTTAGTATGTTCACAATGTTTTGGAACCACCACCTCTACCTAGTTTCAAAACATTTTTATCACTGCAAAAGAAAACCTCATACTCACTATGCTATTCTTCTCCATCGCTTTATTTTGCCGGCCCTTGGAAACCACCAACCTGTGTTCTGTCTCTGTGAATTTACCCATTCTGGATATTTTATATGAATAGAATAATTTTTCCTTATTTGTCTTCCTTCACTTAACATAGTGTTTCGAGGTTCATCTTCATTATAGCTTATAAGTATTCCTTGCTATTTAAGGCTGAATAGTATTTCGTTGTATGCATATATCACAATTTGTTCATCAATTTATCAGCTGATAGACATTTAAGCTGTCCCCATATTTTGGCTATGGTGAGTAATGCTGCTATGTACATATATATATATACATGTATTTGTTTAAGTACCCACATTTAATTCCTTTCAGTGTGGCTAAGACATTTTACATTCCCACCAGAAATGGAAGAGGGTTGTAAATTCTTAATATCCCTGCCACTTGTTATTTGCCTCTTTCTTAATTACAGCCATCCTAACGGTGTGAAGTAGTACCACATTATAGTTTTGATTTGCATTTCTCTAATGTCAAATGATGTTGGGCATTTTTTTCACAAGCTTGTTGGCTCTTGTATATCCTACTTTGAGAAATGTCTATTGAAGTCCTTTGCCCATTTAGTCCAGTTGTTTGAAGAAGCACTCCTTTGATAAGCTGGGACTTGGGTGCCTTGGGGTATGTGCAGGTCTGAGCACAGGCTAAGGATTGACTTTGCCATAAAAATAGAGAGTCCAATAGGAGAGAGTAAGACCAGCAGAGATTTTTGTGTCAACTGACATTATGAACTAGAGAGGATCCCTAAACATTTGGCCGAGTTTCTCTGTGGAAAATTTGTTTAATTCTGAAGCATGATGGGGTGCTGGATAGAGTTAGAAAGGCACCAACTGTCTCACAGTCTCCAGTCCACTAGATAGAGAGACCCAGAATAGAGGCTCAGTACGTGCTAAAGACACATAAGACCAGAAGTGGAGGGAGTCTTCCTGAAGTTTCAGCCCCATTCTTATTCAGCTCAACTCCTCACTGGATTAAGGTAATGCAGCTCCTCACTCAATCTGCTCTACAGAGAGAAGAGTGAACCTTTCCTGTGGGAAAATAACATCACTTTCAATTTCTTTGATTCTTTCATTCACAATTTCTGGCATAAAACAAAAAATTACCAGGTACATAAAAAGGGAGGATAATATGATGATAAAAGAAAAAACAGTAATCAATAGAAGATAATTTAAATCTTGGAGTTGGGGATAAGTATTTCAATATAGCTATTGAGTGTATATTAAAATAGATAGAGGAAAACTTGAACAAAATGAATGAAAATTTGGAGAACCTTGTAAGAGAACTGGCATCTGCTTAAAAAGAATCAAATGCGTATAAATAATTGGAAAATATAATTTGTGAAATTAAGAACTTATTAGATGGATTAAGAGCAGACTGGACATAGCAGAAGATAGGTTGAGCAAACTCAACAACTAATCAACAGGAAATATCCAAACAAAATATGGTCATGTCACTTAACGACAAGGGTATGTTCTGTTAGACGATTTCATCATTGTGTGAACATCATAAAGCATACTCACACAATACAGTTCATAGGGGAAAATCAAATGCCCCGTTACCATGACTGAATATTAATCATTTCCCTTACTTCATGTAATGCTAATATCATGTGTCTTATATCAGGCTTCTATATATGCTCCATTATAATATCATGGAATCACCATTGTGTATGTGGTTTGTTGTTGACTGAAATGGTGTTGTGTGGCAATGACTGTATAAGAGACTTGTGCAACACTCCACACTAATAAAATAGATGAGAAAAATAATATAATCATCTAAAGAGATAGATAAAACTTATAGCTAATACTTCTCAATTTTGAAGTAGTGAACATGTTCCCATGAGTTTGTGAACAAGACAAAGATATACACTATTACCAATTCTAATCAACATTGTACTGAAGATCTTAGCTAGTTCAATAAATCAGAAAACAAAATAAAAACTGATAAGCTTTGAAAAGAAATACTAAAAATTGTCACTTCATAGATGATAGATGTGATTATGTTAAAAAATCTAAAAATAAACTATTATACTTCAGTGAGTGTAGCAAGATTACTGGATATAAAAATCAATATACAAAAATCAGTTGTATTTCATATACTTGCAATGAACAACTGGAAAATAAAATTTTTAAATGGTATTCTTTACAGTAACATCAAAAACTTCAAATTCCTAGAAAGTTAACAAAAATGTGCAACATCTCTACAGTGAAAACTATAAAATATGTCTGAGAGAAAATTTTAAAGAACTAACTAAATGGAGTGCTATCCTACATTCAGACTGTGGATAAAATGTTTTTTATCCACATGGGTAAAAGACTCACAACATTTTTTCGTTTGAGTTCATTCACACGCATTTGTAAGAAATGCTGTAGATACTCCACATAGTGTTCAACCGAATGGTAGTATCTCACATGAATCTAGTACAATATCACAATCAGGACATTGACATTTACAGAATTCAGTAATCTTATTCAGATTTCCCCTGTTTTAAGTGTACTAGTGCGTGTGTGTACGTGTATGCATATGTTTGTATATGTGGTTCTGTATTTAATCTGATGCAATTTTAACGCATGGAGATTTATGTAATCACCACCTCTGTAAGGATACAGAGTAGTTTCATTTCCACAAGGATCCCATATATTTGTCTGCCTCTTTCTAACATCTGCCTCCTGCACCTCCTCCCCCATCCGTAACCTCTGGCAATCACTAGCTTATAGTGATTGAACTCATTCTTCCTGACTGTAATTTTGTCAATTCAAAAATGTCATATGGAATCATACAGTATGCAATCTTTGGGATTGACTTTTTTGACTCAGCATAATTTTCTTGAGATCCCTCCAAGTTGCTGAATACATTAATAGTTCTTTTATTTTTGTTGATGAAAAATGATATTGTTAAGGATGACTATAAATTTACAATATTTAAGAAAGTGTGTTGTTCATATAACAACAGAAAAGTAGACCAATGAAACAGACTAGAGGGCCCAGAAATAGACCCACACACACAGTCACTTCAGGTAAGACAGAGATGTCACTACCGAGAATGGAAAGAATTGAGCATGGAGCAGTAGAATATTCGTGTGGAAAAAAACAAAATGTAAATTGACCCTTGCCTCAAACTTCATATAAAAATTAATTCGAAGTGCATAATTGAGCTAAAATTAAAAGGCAAACAATAAGGCTTTTGGAAGAAAACATAGGTTAAAATTATCATAACTTTAGGTAGGTGAAAATTTCTGAAAGAAGATGCTAATATTCAAACCAACGTAAATAAATAGTGTGGATTTCATTATTGATTGACACAATTAAGAGAGTTAAAAGGTAAGCTAGAAGAAGTTTCCAATATAAATGTTCAACAAAGGATTCATATACAAAAAGTATAAAGAGTTCCCACAAATTCATTAGAGATGACAAACAGCTCAAAAACAAAATGGGCAGAAGCCTCACAGGGGCACTTATCTTCAAAGGATATCCAAATGAGCAACAAGCATAACATGAAAAAGTGCCCAGTATCAGTAACTATCAAGGAAAATCAGACTAAAATGGGATGAGATACCTCTGCAACTAGAGCTTTCCAGAAATACAAAGTTGTAAGGGCAAAGATCCTGAGGCCAAAGTGAGCCTGAGGTACTTAAGAAACAGAAGCAAATGTGGCAGACCTTCATGAGCGAGAGTGATGAGGGCGGAGCAGAGGGTAGGCCATTAGGGCTGCGGAACTCAATTTTTTTTGTTTTTTACTAATAGTGTAGTAAAAAAAAAAAAAAAAAAAAAACCTTTTAGATTGCAACTCTGAGTGACAGCTTCCTATATAATACTTAGTATTAATAAGTGGACACGCAACTATTTTTTTATTCTATTCCATTCTGTTCCGTTCCGTTCTGTTCCATTGCGTCCCATTCCATTCCGTTCCATTCCACTCAACTGCATTCTAAAATACAACGTCAGTTGTAATTCACTAAATTAATTTTATCCACAGTCTGAACGAAACAATCTATGATCTTATCAAGAAAATGGATTTAAATTTTATCTCAATCTAATCAGAAACCACAGGAAACTTGAACTGAATCAATGATGAGTGATATAAAACCATCATGGTGATTTAAGCAAAGTTCATACACTGCTGAGGAGCTTAATTAGGGTAATTCAAAAATAATTAGGCCGGTTATGGATAGGCATGGTGTCTGAATCTGCTTGTGTTGTTATGAAGAAATTCCTGAAGCTGGTACTTTATAAAGAAAGGAGGTTTATTTGGTTTACGGTTCTGCAGGCTGTACAAGAAGCGTGACACAAATATCTGCTTCTGGTGAGGCCTCAGGAAGTTTCCACTCATGACACAATGCAAATGAAAGCAGGCATCACATGGAAAGAGAGAAAGAAAGAGAGAAGGGAGGTGCCATGAGCTTTTGAACAATCAGTTCTTATGGGAACTAATAGAGTGAGAACTCATTCATTACCTTGAGGATGGCAGCAAGTCATTAGTGAGGGATCTGCCCCCATGACCCAAACACCTCCCACGAGACCCTACCTCCAACACTGGGATTCAAATTTCAATGATCTGGAGGAGATAAATATCCCAACTATATCAAATGGGATCTCCTTCTTAAGAATAAGGCCACTTATAGTTTGTCTAATGAGTACTGTTTGAAATGACTGCAAGCAAATCAGGTGTCCAAATAAATTAAGGTAATCCCATCTTTCTCAGTTATCCTAAAATTTGCTATCTTAAAATTCAGGGTTATTGTTTTAAATGTGTTAGCAAGTTAATCATTGTGAACTGTATTACCGTTTTGGCGATGTTATTCTATTTTGTATTGAATATAATATACTGAATATACTGGACCAGTCAGCTGTCATTGGGTTATAAGATGGTACCAATCACCATTGATCAATATGAACAAGAATCTGGTTCCCCAGTTAAGTAGCCTTATTCTCTTCCACTGCTCCATTGCTGTTTCACCCCAAAAAGGAGACACATGATCTCTTCCAGAGAAGAGAAAGGGATTTTTAGTTAGAAGCACAGATTCTCCAAATAAGCTCCCATCATCCATTTGGGGGAGTGATTATTGAAATATACTGTGTGCTAATAAAAGAAGACATTTTGCTGCTCTAAAATCAGTGATAAACAAATTGGTACATTATAGCATGATTTGGGTATATGATGTGGAGGGAAAACTACTGAAATGAGAATTATCCCAAAAAGAAATGCTTAATGAGCATGTCCTTTCCAGCTCTTTCTGATTTTGGCTGAATCCCGGCTCAAATAGAAAGTGAATGGAAGAAAGAAAGCTAGTTGAATGAGGTTGACATATTGAATGAGGATTTAGAGCCAGGCAAGAGAGGACCTAAATCCAAGAGTCCCAAATCTAGGCCTTGTTCTGCTGAGTCCCTCCTTATGGGGTGGGTCATACAAGTATACACACTCAGAGTCCATTCCCTTCCTTCATGAAATGGATTCCATGTGAAAACTGATTGCTAAATTATCAGGAATTTACTGAGGTGTCAATGTTACATTTACAGCTTGAAATTTGCCACTGTGGGAAGATTTACAGTATGCAAATTAGCCAATACTACAATCAGAGCTCCATACTCAAGAGCTGGTTGTGAAACATCTACCAGCATACCACTAATTACAACCCTGACCCTAACCTAAACTTATTTTTTTATTAAGTTTTTGGATCAAATTATGGTGGAAATTGCAACAAACTAATGTCTCATTATTTTAAAATAATTTCTATTTTGAACTTTCTTCTGTGTTACTGATTCAGCATTTTACATATAGCAGTGCGTCAGTTCCCTGAGGCATAATTGTCTATGGATTACTTTTTCAAAAAAAGTCTTTTTATTTTGAAATAATTATGGACCCACAGGGAGTTGCAAAAATAGTAGATAGAGTCCTATGTGCCCTTCAACCACCTTCTCCCAAATGGTGACATCGTATATAACTCCAGTATAATATCAAAATGAGAAAACTGACATTAATAGAATACTGTTAACTAGACTCCATATCTTATTCATTTTCACTCATCTTTACATGTATTCATTTACCCAAATGTGCCTATGTGTGTGTGCATGTGTGTGTGGGTGTGTGCAGTTTTATGTGATTTGATCCATGAGTTACTTTTAAAATGCAGTCTGTAGACAACCCTAGGGAAGCAGAACATTGCTTAATTCGCTGATGCCTTTAGAACCTTGCACTTAGCTGACCTGATAATTTCAAGCTAAAAACCTTTTTAAAATAAAGAAGAAATCCATCTTTGTCTAAGTTACCTCAATTTTCTGGGTAGATAGTCCCCAAAGTACCAAGTAACTGTGTCATCTGCTGAAATCTGACTTTCGAAGGGTGACCTGAAATATCCCTGAGTGGCAGAAGTGCATTTATGCCTTTGAAAAGAATAGACATTCCTGTTGGTGATTGAATATGAATAATCAAATAGTCAATAGATATGAGATATTAAAGTAACATTCAATTATTTTTATTATACAAACACCTAAGTATTTGATAATTTAGTTATCAAATGATTGGGGAAAGATGTTGAAAATCTTTTTTGTTAACATTAGAGTTTTAATATAAAGTATAAGTCAACTTATCACTATCTGAATGCTAACAAAAAAGTTCAGTATTATTAGTAGGTTGCTAAGTAATTTAATGGCTGCCATTTTGCATCAAGTTGGTGTATTTCAAAAATATGGTTACTGAAACATAACACTTTATATGGATGTGTTATGTTTAATTGCAATACATCCTGTTTCCAATTATCTACTGGTATAAAAGCTACGGAATATCTTATTTTCACTGTCTTTACATTGCTACTAAATCTGCTTTATTTCTGTCTTTTCTGGGCACGAAGGTAATGATCATTTGAAGAAAGATCAAAGAAAGAACCTTTTAAACTCACTTACCAAGCTTCATATTGACCTCTTCTAATCAGGTAAAGAGACGGTTAGCATGAAATCCAGGGGAGAAGCCAGGCTTGTCTTAGGCTAATACCTTGGCTTAACCATTCCCTGCTCTCTCTCCTATTATAGAGGAAGCTGAGCAGTGAGCTGAGAAATACAATGGGAAATTGCTTCAGTTTTACAAATTCTCCTTAATTGGACATTTTTGGCACATATTCATTTGTTAGTTGCAATATACATATACAAAATGTAATTGCTCCCAGAACTTAATATTATTAATATACACATAAACAAATTTATGTGTACATTAATATATTTAATATAAACTGTTTGGATAATATACTTTTTGGTTACTCATGCCAATACACTTTTCATTAAAACATATAACTTTGACTTGATTGAAGCGATAAACATTTCCTGAATACTTATTGACTTATTTTAATCTTCCATTATTAAAGTATATTGATTAGACATTATTTTATTATTTTATCTCCTCGCAGTATAGCTTTTGAAGTCCAGAACTTAATGATAATTGGGATCATATTATTAATCTGCTTTTCTTTCATTTTTATAATATATGAGAAATTTATTTTTTACATTCCTCAATGTGCTTCCAAAATTATACAAATGACTTTCCAATATAACTTTATGGAAATTAAGTA
>PVKV010034347.1:0-17790 GCA_004027835.1 Alouatta palliata
GAAAGAGAATCACTTGAACATGGAAGGTGGAGGTTGCAGTGAGCCAAGATCGCACCATTACATTCTAGCCTGGACGTCACAGCAAGATTCCATCTCAAAAAGAAGAAGAAGAAGAAAGAAGAAGAAAGAAGAAGGAAGAAGAAGGAAGAAGAAGAAGAAGAAGGAGAAGGAGAAGGAGAAGGAGAAGGAGAAGGAGAAGGAGAAGGAGAAGGAGAAGGAGAAGGAGAAGGAGAAGAAGAAGAAGAAGAAGAAGAAGAAGAAGAAGAAGAAGAAGAAGAAGAAGAAGAAGAAAAGTTATTTTTCTTCTTCGGCATGGTGACACACGCCTATAATCCCAGCTATCCGTGAGGCTGAGCCAGAACTGCTTGAACCCGGGAGACAGAGCTTGCAGTGAGCTGAGATGGTGCCACTTCACTCTAGCCTGGCCGGCAAGAGTGAAACTCCACCTCCAAAAAAAAAAAAACAACAAACAACCGTAACAACAAAACCATAACCAATCTTGCTTCATATGTATCAGTTGAGGCTTTCCGGAGACGTGCCCGAGCCCACCCTTGAGGGCTCTGTCCTTCTGGCTATGTGCAGCTGACACTGCAGCGTCTCATTCTGGGAGCTTTTTGTTGTTGCTTTAGTTCAGGTAAGTGCAACTCTGAATTCTAAAAACTGACTCCATGTCAAAATGTTGTCACTTCTGGAAAATTAATGATCCACTGGCCCATAGCTATGGGGGCATCAGAACTTTTTGGCACCCAGAGAAAACGTGCGATTAATGATGCTCATTTCTGATGACGTTGTGCGTTTGTTCCTACGCTTAGGTGTCTTCTGTGAATGAGGAACCACCTCTGACTTCTCTGCATCTCCCGGCAGTGCTGGGTACACAGCCAGCTTCTCTTGCCTGACTGCAGTGGTGTTTCTGTTTATTTGGCTTTAATGACAGACATCGTTGTTCATATCTCCAATGCAACAACAGTAAAAAATGAGGTGAGGGGAAGGAAGATAAAAGAACAGAAAGGGTAGTGAAATGATCACTTTCCTTCAATTTATTTCACAATTCTAGGCAAAGAGCGGAGTGATTTCAGGTTTCTAAACAAGATTTTAGAATCTCGCACCTAGCTCAACTATTGATCAAGCAGGAGGACAGAATCAAGACGTTTTTAGGCCTCAAACAATTACCTTCCATAAAATGTATTCACAAAGCTAGTGGAAGATGCACTCTACCAAAATAATAGTGAACCAAGAAAAGAGAAAACGTGGGGTTCCAGCTCGAGAGAAAGATGAGAACAAGAATGATGGTCAAAAGGGAGCCTATGATGGCAGCTGGCCCAGACAACTCCTAGTATGGTTTGGAGCATATCAGAAGACACCCACTGAAGGTTGTTTTTTTTTTGGGGGGGGGGAGGAAAAAGGGAACAGCCAGGCACAGTGGTTCACGACTGTAATCCCAGCATTTTGGGAGTCTGAGACGGGTGGATCACTTGAGGTCAGGAGTTCAACACTAGCCTGGCCAACATGGTGAAACCCTGTCTCTACTAAAAATACAAAAAATTAGCTAGGTGTGGTTGTGTGCACCTGTAATTCAAGCTATTTGGGAGGCTGAGACAGGAGAATTGCTTGAACCTGGAAAGCAGAGCTTGCAGTGAACTGAGATTGTGCCATTGCACCTCAGCCTGGGCAACAGAGCAAGACACTGTCAAAAGAAAAAGGAGAGAAAGAGAGAGAGAAAGGAAAGAAAGAAAGAGATAGACAAAGGGAGGGAGGGAGACAGAAAAGAAAAGAAAAAAGAAAAGAAAGAAAGGACGGAGGGAAAAGAAAGGAAAGAAGGGAAGAAGGAAAAAGAAAGGAGGGAGGGAGGGGGGAAAGAAAGGGACAGGGAGAGTCTGGAGATAAATCAGTAGTAAGAATTTTAAAAATTCAGCATATTAAAGAAGATAATTACGGTTCCAGATAAAATACAACGTTGTGTCAGAAAGGAAAATTTCCAAGTATATTATATAGCTATCTATTAGTGGTATTTACATAGTCCTAGTAATGGAACACTGGCTATTGTTCTAACCAAAATTACAACATTGCTCTATTGGAAGGATGGGGGCATCAGGACATGAGAGAAAAAGAGCTATCGCCTCGTATTCCGCAGCAGGAAGCCATTAGGTAACGCCTAAAGTTTAAAAAAACAAGAAGTAGCAATAGACGAATGTTATTAAGGAAACAGGGAAAATCCAGGGAAAATCCAAATAAAAATCAGTCAAAATTAGTTAAAAGAGTTAAAAGATGGGGTACCTGCAGAGTGAAAAATTGGTGGTAAAATGGGGTGATAATTTTTTTCTTTTCTTTTTTCAGAGACAGTGTCTTGTTCTGTCACCCAGGCTGTAGTGCAGTGGCACAATCATAGCTCACTGCAGCCTCAACCTCCTGGGTTCAGGTGAGCCTCCTGGCTCAGCTTCCTGAGTACCTAAGCCTATGGGTGCATACTACCACACCTGGCTGATTTTCGTATTTTGTAGAGATGGGGTCTTGCTCTGTTGCCCAGGCTGGTCTTGAACTCCTGGGCTCAAACAGTCATCCTGCCTCAACCTCCCAAAGCGGTGGGACTACAGGCAGGAGCCACTGTGCCTGGCCATTTTACAGATCAAGCTTCACAGGATTATTCAACTGAGGAAATTCTTTTCATGCATAATTTTAATGAAAATAACAACTAGAGAGAAATAAAATGATTAAAGCTAGGAAAAAGTAGAGGGGTTCAAGAATAGTCAGATAAGCAGAATCTCTCATACAAATGGGCATGTGACTCTCCAGTTTATTTTCATTTCCCACAAATTCTTGGACGTAAGGTTGTAGGTAAACACTTTTCATATCAGCATTTGCACGCATGTCAATATGCATACTGCAGTGGACTTTACGTGATGTATGTCACGAGTTATAATATCCTCCTATGGGGAGGGATCTTAACAGGCATTGAGCCTAGGGATTCTTAAGTAGGGGGACATGGAGCCAGAGTACTTTTTTATATATAATACTGCTAATCTATCTATTTAGAAACATAGCTTCATACTCGCACATTGGAAAATCTCCCTGGGCAAGACACAGCAATTCTGGCAAAATTTATAGCAGATTTGTGTGATTTTTCTTTTGTGCTGTCCTCTGTTGTACTTTCTTTTTTTTTTTTTTTTTTTGAGAAGGAGTCTCGCTCTGTTGCCCAGGCTGGAGTGCAGTGCACTGGCATCATCTCTGCTCACTGCAACCTCCACCTCCCGGTTTCAAGCAATTCTCCTGCCTCAGCCTCCCAGCTAGCTGGGACTACAGGCACCTGCCATCACGCCCGGCTATTTTTTCTATTTTTAGTAGAGACGGGGTTTTGCCATGTTGGTCAGGCTGGTCTCGAACTCTTGACCTCAGGTGATCCATCCGCCTCAGCTGCCCAAAGTGCAGGGATTACAGGCATGAGCCACCATGCCCAGCCTTGTTTTCTGTTGTACTTATTCAGAAAGACTATTAATCAAATTCAGGGTTCAAATCTAGGATTTACTTAAACCTTTTTGTCAAAGCATTTCTGGAATAATGTAGTTAGTATGTCCAAAAATCTACTCTTTCCTAATAGTGATGAGAACACAGGCCAAAAATGTCAAAATTAACTTTCTCAGAACTCTGGAAATTAATCAAAGGCTTGCGACGACAATCCAAGGAGTGTTTATTCAAGGAAAGCAGTTGAATGTTGCTAAGAACTATGATCGCTGTGATAGTTTCATTTGCCCTATTCCCATCCCCTTCTCTGTAACTGTAGCAGTCTTGAAAACCAAGTCTGGGGCCGGGTGTGATGGCTCACACCTGTAATCCCAGCACTTTGGGAGGCCGAGGTGGGCAGATCACGAGGTCAGGAGTTTGAGACCAGCCCTGGTCGACATGGTGAAACCATATATCTACTAAAAATACAAAAATTAGCCGGGCGTGGTGGCAGGCACCTGTAGTGCCAGCTACTTGGGAGGCTGAGACAGGAGAAGCGCTTGAACCCGGGAGGTGGAGGTTGCGGTAAGCCGAGACTGAACTATCGCATTCCAGCCTGGGCTACAGAGTGAGCCTTTGTCTCAAAGAAAAGAAAAGAAAAGAAAAGAAAAAAGAAAAGAAAAGAAAAGAAAAGAAAAGAAAAGAAAAGAAAATCAAGTTTGGGACTCACAGTAGCTGTGAAAGCTAGCAGCCTGTCAGCCTCTGGAGGGAGATGATGGCCTCAGGGTTCTCCAAAATTGCATTTCCAGAGAATTATCATGATTTGATCTGCCTGGCAGCTCCCCTGTCCCCACACAAGATGGACATAGACACAGAAGAACTAGACTGGCCAGGAAGTATCATCAGTACCCAAGAGCCGAAGAGCTTAAGTGGCACAAAATGGTACTCACCAGAGGGACCCAGACAAGGCGAGCTCTGACCCACGGGGTCCCTTGAGGAGTGCCCACAAACTGCGTGTCTCTGTAGGCTCCTACGAATACATTCCAGCAAGCAGATGTCAGTGGGACCTCCCAAAATAACTGTCAAAGAATAATTCAGATGAATGAGTTTAGTGAAAAGCCCAGCTGAAACTTACTCGTATACTAGAGCAATCAATCATCTGTAAATCAAATCTCACTGAACAAAGGCAAGGGAAGGTTTAGGGAATAAAAATTTCAGGCTATCTGTGGACCGAGCAGAGAGTGCCCTTATTTTTTTGTCTTTGGACAAGCTGATTGGCTGAAAACTATCCAAGAAGGAAGTCTGCCCTAGAGCAGACTGAATACTCATGAGAGAAGGCAATTGCAGTTATTTATGTTTCATCCAAGAAAATGTGTGACTTCAGCTGTGGATGAAAGTGGCATGTTCATCTCTGCCTAATGGAGACTACCCCCACGCACTGGCACTTACGCCTTAGTTAGGTCAAGATTGCATTGTCTCTTTAATGGGAATTCTTCAGAGTACAGTGGTTAATAGCACAGGCCTTGAGTCCATTAGGCTAGGTCTCTGCTATCTTACTTGGGCAACACTGAACATGAATTTCCTCATCTGCACATGGACATAATGATATCTACATTCTAGTTCTATTGGTAGGATTAAATCAGATGTTTGTAATGTGCTTAACACTGTGTCATCATATCAGAAACCCTCAACACATGGTATCCTTTATTAGGAATTATTAGAGGTATAGCTCACTGGGTCAATCAGGATAAAGGAACCACAAAATAACTTGTACGAGGAGTTCAATATATAGAACGATTCACTGTAACAGAGGATTACCTGCCCCAAAGAATATAGGTAAAGAAAGCAGAGGGAGCAGCCACTACCTCTAGGGTCCAGACAGAGCACCCAAGAAAGGAAGAAATCCAAAAGAGGGAGCTCGTCCCCAGCCAGGGCTGGGATCCAGACCTTGCTGAAGAGGGTATGGCCATGCCCTCCGGGTCAGGGAGAAATTTGCCGATTCCACACTGGTGGAACCCAGTGAGTCTCTTCCCACCGGAGAACCAGGGAGAAGACTGCTCACAGGGAGATGCTGAAATGTGGAAGTCACTGGGAATCCACCTGAGGGGTGGTGGCTCCGAAACTCACTAGGGTGTCTATGACCATAAGAACAAACAGAAGAGCCTTGGCTTAGTCCATTCAGGCTGCAATAACAAAATATGTTAGACGGTAATTCAGAAACAACAGGACTTTACTATCTATGTGCTGGAGGCTGGGAAGTCCAAGATCAAAGCAGCAGCAGGTTCAACATCTTATGAGGGTTGGCTCTTGGCTTCAAAGATGGCACCTTCCTGTTGCATCCTCATGTAACAGAAGGCTTACCTGAACCTCTTTCACAAGGGTACCAATCCCATCCACGAGGGTGGGGCCCTCATGACTCCGTCACTCCCCAAAGGCCTCTCCTCTTAATTCTATCACATTGGGTATTAGGTTCCAACACACGAATCTGGGGAGTACACTCAGACCACAGCAAACCCCTTCCTCCTGCAGTGTTCCTCCATTTCCCCAGACTGACAAAGCTTAAGCTCATGCCAGCTGGCAAGGGAGAAATGTTCCAGTATCACAAACAGGGCAATGAAAGGTGGATTTGGAGCTCAGCGGGCATAAGCTGAGAATTGGCACGCCCACCAAGAGCATTAACACCTCCGGTAGTTTATCCTATTCCAGCAATGGTGGAAAGGAATGATAGGAAGGGAGCATGTCATCCTCCGTCCTGGAACACCTCCTTGAATTTGCACCTAGACTTTAGGTCAGAACTGCCTGGTTCTCCTCATTGTAATTCCTCAAGGTACAATGGAATCACAAAGATGTATTTTATATATACATTCTTGCTCTGTCGCCCAGGCTGGAGTGCAGTAGCTCAGTCCTGGCTCAAGGCAACCTCTGCCTCCTGGATTAAGCGATTTTTATGCCTCAGCCTCTCGACTTGCTGTGACTACAGGTGTGCACCACCATGCCCAGCTAATGTTTGTATATTTAGTAGAGAGAACGTTTTGCTATGTTGGCTAGGCTGGCCTCAAACTCCTATCCTCAAGCGATCCACCCACTTTGGCCTCCCAAAGTGCTGGGATTACAGGTGTGAGCCACTGTAGATATATTTTTAAAGAATTTATATTCACAATTATAATTCTTGGACTTCACAAGATGTAACTACTTTGGAGTCTTAATTACGGACATACAGTGAGGCAAGCAGCTATTACGGGGACGAAATCTAACTGGACTCCTGCAAAATTTCACCCATCAGTCTTTGCTTCTAACAAAGATTGGGTGGAATCTTTGTTGGAATCTACCTTTCTGGATGTTTATGATTTTTTTTTTAAAGGCCAAGGCAGGAGGATCACTTGAGATCAGAAGTTCAAGACCAGCCCAGTCAGCATAGCAAACCCCATCTCTACAAAAAAAAAAAAAGCAAAACAAACAAAACGCTCTTCTGCCTCTAGGCAAACATTGAAAAGACTTAACAAAAACAGCAAAAACAAAATCCTTGACGTTAGTCTTGCTAAGTCCTGGCCCTTAAATGTCATCTTTCTTCCTGTGACTGTGAAATAAGCAACCTGAAATTGACAGACTTTGAAATTCATTTTCATTATTCTAGCTACAAGTAATTATTTTTTAAAAACCATTTACCAGAAAAGAAGATAGAATTTTGGCTCTGTATTATTTCACACAGACACAAATGATTTCTCCTGGCTCCTATTTCATGAGATGATCATTTCTCCCGTTACTGGTATCATCTCTGGGAAACACTGACTCGTGGCACCAACCCTCAGATACGTGTGATGGTTCCACACGGATGCATTTATGCTACTGTCAGGGTTTGACCAACTCCGTGTGTCTTAGAAGAGTACATCCTTTCCATATTGCGGCCACATAGTAAAGTAGGTGAACATTCTCAGAAGTGGAGGAAATGTGCCGTTTAAGGCAACTGCAGGATAGTGAGTAGTGCAATGGATTTGAAATCAGAAAATCTGCATCCAGACTTTTGTATCTTGGTGTACAAAGTAGCATGTTTGGCCCTGGACAAAATATTCAGCATATTTGAGCCTATTTACTCACTTATAAAACTGCAATACTACTAAACTCTCTGCTTATCATAATAACTAACTTAACACAAAAGAGGCCACTATAGAGCCAAGGACATATTAGGTACTTAGTGAAATTTACAAATATCTCAATTTTTTTTTTTTCTTGACATGGAGTCTGGCTCTGTTGCCCAGGCTGGAGTGCAATGGCA
Source organism: Alouatta palliata (assembly GCA_004027835.1). Lineage (NCBI taxonomy): Eukaryota > Metazoa > Chordata > Mammalia > Primates > Atelidae > Alouatta > Alouatta palliata. The sequence goes on from PVKV010034347.1 coordinate 7,709, forward strand.
TGATCTCTGCTCACTGCAACCTCTGCCTCCTGGATTCAAGCGATTCTCCTGTCTCAGTCTCCTGAATAGCTGGGATTACAGGTGTACCCTATCGCTCCTAATTTTTTTTTTTTTTAAGTATTTTTAGTAGAAACGGGTTTTCGCCATGCTGGTCAGGCTGGTCTTGAACTCCTGACCTCAAGTGATCTGCCTGCCTAGGCCTCCCAAAGTGCTGGAATTACAGGCATGAGCCACTGCAGCCAGCCACAAATATCTAAATCTATTATAGGAAATAAAATATTTATATAAAATACTTTCTTTTTATTTTTCGAGACAGGGTGTTGCTGTCACCCAGGCTGGAATTCAAGATGAGATTTTGGTAGTGACACAGCCAAACCATATCAGGACGAGAAAGGTATTCAAGGCAGAGAATAAAACCTGTATGTAACTGGAATCCTAAATATGCTGATGTCATCAAGGAACTACAGGAGTGCAGTGGCACAATCATAGCTCATGGCAGCCTCAGTCTTCTGGGCTCGAGTTATCTTTCCACCTCAGCCTCCCAAGTAGCTGGGGCCACAGGTAGGGGCACAGCACTATATTCAGCAAATTTGTTTATATTTTATTTTTTGTAGAGATGGTGTCTTGCCATGTTGCCCAAGCTGATCTTGAACTCCCAGGTTCAAGCGATCCTCCTGCCTCAGTCTCCCAAAGTGCTGGGATTACAAGCATGAGCCACCACATCCAGCTAAAAAATGTGTTCTTACGTTAACTGGTAACTTTACTTAACTATCATTGTGTTACTGGTTTGATATGGTTACTTATTTAACACCCAATCAAATTATCGACTATTTATAGCACGTGTACTCAGAAAATAGTGTGTGAATATCACATTAAATAAATGGAAAGGGTATATGCTAAATAAGCCCATCTGCTACTATTTTTATTCATGCTAAACCTCCTAGTCCAATTTAGCAGAGACAAGGTAATTAGATCTACAGTCTTTGCTGTGCATGGCTGTCCATTTTCATTTGCGCTGAGTGACTATTCGCAAGACTGTAACAGATGCATTTAAGATCTCCTCCTATTCCCCTGCTGGTTTGCTTATTCATTCAGCAATCACTTATCAAGCTGCTCCCACCTGCCCTGCAACAGGCTTAGACACTGTGGACAGACATTTAAAGCCAGTAAGTACAATACACTGTAACAAGGGCTATAGCTAGAGCTCTGGGGACAGAGAAGATAATGTGACTGATTTTGCCTGGAGTATCAGTTTAAAAAGACTTCACAAGAATTAAGTCTCTTGAAGAGTGAGAAGGAGGTCCATTTTCACTCTGCTGATAAAAACATATCCGAGACTGGGTAAGTTACAAAGAAAAAGAGGTTTAGGGAACTCACAGTTCTACGTGGCTGGGGCAGCCTCACAATGATGACAGAAGGCAAAAGACACATTTTACACGGTGGCAGCAAGAGAGAATGAGAATCAAGGGAAAGGGGTTTCCCCTTATAAAACCATCAGCTCTCGTGACACTTATTCACTACCACGAGAACAGTACGGGGAAAACTCGCCCCCTTGATTCAATTATCTCCCAAGGGGTCCCTCCCACAACGCGTGGGAATTATGGGAGCTATCAAGATGAGATTTTGGTGGGGACACAGCCAAACCATATCAGGAGGAGAAAGGCATCCAAGGCAAAGAGTAAAACCTGTGCATAGCTACGGACTCCTAAACGTCATCAAGGAACTGCACGATGCTCCGCGTTCCTGGAGGACAAGGCATGCGGTAGGAAGGCACATGCCGGCAAGTCTGGGTGGAGTGGGCCAGCAAGCACAGGCAGATACTGGAGCGTGGACTCTGTTCTCTTCCCTGTGAAGAGCTTTCTGAGGTTCTCAGTCTGAGGGAAGTCCAGTCTGTTTCAGGAAGCTCATTGTGAACTGTGAGATAGAAACATAGAAACAGTGACAAATTTGTAATGATTTCCCGTTTCCTATTAACAATCTATTCTCTCTGAAGCCTGCCACCTGGAGGCTTCACCTTCATGATAAAACCTTGGTCTCCACAACCCCATATTGTAAGCCAAACACTCCTTTCTATTGATAATGACTCAGCCAATTGCCAATCAGAAAATCTTTGAATCTGTCTATGACCTGGAAGCACACCCCCCTTCTAGTGGTCCTGGCTGTCCTGACTGAACCAATGTATATCTTACATGTATTGATTGATGCCTTATGTTTCCCTAAAATGTTGTAAAACCAAGCTGTAGGCCGGGCGTGGTGGCTCACGCCTATAATCCCAGCACTTTGGGAGGCTGAGGTGGGTGAATCACGAGGTCAAGAGATCGAGACCATCCTGGTCAACATGGTGAAACCCCGTCTCTACTAAAAGTACAAAAATTAGCTGGGCATGGTGGTGCACGCCTGTAGTCCCAGCTACTCGGGAGGCTGAGGCAGGAGAATTGCTTGAACCCAGCAGGTGGAAGTTGCAGTGAGCCGAGATTGCGCCATTGCACTCCAGCCTGGGTAACAAGAGTGAAACTCCATCTCAAAAAAAAAAAAAAAAAAAAAAAAAAAAAAAAGAAAGAAAAAGAAAAAGAAAACAAAACCAAGCTGTGTCCCCACCACCTTGGGCACGTGTTCTCAGGTTCTCCTGAGGGCTGTGTCGCTGGCCACTGATCACTCATATTTGGTTCACAATAAATCTCTTCAAATATTTTACGGAGTTTGACCCTTTTCATCAATGAACGCAACCTTCCAAGGACTTTGCAAAGCAAACAAAAGTATGTGGGTGGGTGCGGTGGCTCACGCCTGTAATCCCAGCACTTTGGGAGGCAGAGGCGGGCAGATCACGAGGTCAAGAGATCGAGACCATCCTGGTCAACATGGTGAAACGCCATCTCTACTAAAAATACAAAAATTAGCAGGGCATGGTGGCACGCGCCTGTAGTCCCAGCTACTCGGGAGGCTGAGGCAGGAGAATTGCTTGCTGGAACCCAGGAGGCGGAGGTTGCGGTGAGCCGAGATCGCGCCATTGCACTCCAGCCTCCAGCCTGGGTAACAAGAGCGAAACTCTGTCTCAAAAAAAAAAAAAAAAAAAGAAAGAAAGAAATACATTGGTTTGGCTCAGAAAGGCGAGACAACACAAAGTGGGGCTTCCAGGCTATAGGTAAATTTAAACATTTTCTAGTTGACAATTCGTTGAGTTTGTCTAAAGACCTGGCATCTACAGAAAGAAAATATTCAGGTTAAGATAAAAGGTTGTGGAGACTGAGGTTCTTTTGAAGTTTTATGGTGGCTGCCCTTAGAGACAATAGATGACAAATGTTTCCGATTCAGATCTTTAATAAAAGTGCTAGACTTTTAGTTACTTGCTTCAGGATTGGGAGGAAGAAAAAGATCCAGCTGTGTTAATAGAGATTTTTTACAGATGCAGGTTTTCCCCCCACAAAGAATGGCTCTGCAGGCCATTTCAAGATATGGCAGAGAAACATGTTTTGGGGTTAAATATTTTGATTTTTTTCCTTGAGTCACAATGCTATTCCAGAGTCAAATTGGAAAGTAGGTCACCCACATAAAGGGCCAAATAAAACCCATCTGATGAGAATGTATGGTTCGTAGGGCATGACCCCCCAGAGCCCTTAGATAGGAATTTGGGCAAGATTAAAAAAATGAAAGCTTAGTCCTCAGAAGCAAGATTTTGCTTTTCATTGCTTCGGGGGTTCATGACAGGCTTTGGGGACCCCGAGCCAAGAGCAGAAATCCCAGGTGACCAAGGGAGAACGCCCACCCCATTGCGGTGGGGAAGCCAAAGGCTCTCAAAATATGGTGGTGAGCTGGAGTGAGAAAGGGGTTCTGGGGCTTGGGAGAGCCAGAAGCGAGAGAGGTGCCTTGGGCTTACCCTGAGACAGAGGATAGGGGTTTGGGGATTTCTGCCTTTAGCAGACAACCCAGTAGCACAAGCATCACAGGACAGGACTCAATGTGAGAGCAGCATGATGCCACAGACAGTGGCCTGGGTGGCAGTGAAGGCCACTCGCCCCAGGCCCTTGGCCAGTGAGCACAGCTGTATCACCCGAGCTGAGCCTTTTCCATCCTCTGAGATTCAAGGACTCTGATTTATCATTCCTGGCTGTTTCTTTAACCAGGCACTTAAAAAAATCCCACAAAAAACAAAGGAATTAGCTGGTAAGAAGCAAAGATACAGCACGGCTTAAGGATACACAAATTTAATAAATGTGTAATTTAAGCGTATAAGCACAGCTAATCCACACATTCGTATTACATAGTTGGGGGCTTAGGCTTACTGCCAATTTCCTCTCTTGTGGAATTAATCGCCTTTTCACTTTCTTAATTTTTTCTGTCTTTTTAAAAAGTTGATTCAATGATGTATTATTTTGCTTGATCTTTTGAAGAACTAATCATTGGTTTGTTTACGTTTTCTATTTTTTTAAGTTTCTATTTTGTTCAGTGCTAGTCTGTTGAACAGCAGTCATTACTTTGTTCCTTTCTTAAATCCTGTAATGAGATCTATTTTATATCCTCCTTCTACCTTTTATTAGTATACGTATCTAGAGAAACATATTTTCTTCTTGATAAAACTTGCACTCACAAATTTTGATGGGTGGAGTTTGCTTCTTAAACTGTATGTTATTGTTTGTGAATATTCTCTGTGATTTCATTGCTATTGGGGGAAGGGTTTTTAGATTTAGTGTGAGTATTAAGACTTTTTGGGTCACTGGGTAACTTATGCAAAACTAGAAAGTACTGGAAGGATCCCTGGGTGGCTCCTAACAGTGAAGGAAGAACCCAAAGATGGCTCTCAGGATGCAGGTGCCTGGCAGCCCGAGGCCTGAGTCCACTAGTGCCCATGGCTTTCCTGGGGCTCAGCTAGAGACTTGTTAAGCCTCGGGGGCTCTCTGGGCCAAGGTTAAGCTCCTGGAGATGAAATCTGATTGGCCCAGCTTGGGTCAGTTCAGATGTCCACTCTGGGTGCAGTGGGAAGATAGAGTCTTACGGCACAGATGTGGCCTGTCTCTGAGGGTCACTGGGGTCACAGAATGGAGCACTGTGAACTGGGTGGCTTTGCCTGTTCATGGTGCAGTGACTGTCACTTTTCCAGGGAGGCCTCTGGACAGTTAACTTCTTTCTCTGTTCTCTCACCTCTAAAATGAGGCTAATAAAAATAGTACCTACTGGCTGGGTACAGTGGCTCACACCTGTAATCCTAGCACTTTGGGAAGCTAAGGCAGGCAGATCACCTGAGGTCAGAAGTTTGAGACCACCCTGACCAACATGCTTTGGCGACCCTGAGCCAAGAGCAGAAATCCCAGGTGTCCAGGGGAGAACGCCCACCCCATTGCGGTGGGGAAGCCAAAGGCTCTCAAAAGATGACGGTGAGCTGGAGTGAGAAAGGGATTCTGGGGCTTGGGAGAGCCAGAAGCGAGAGAGGTGCTTCATGGAGAAACTCTGCCTCTACTAAAAATACAAAATTAGCTGGACATGGTGGTGCATGCCTGCAATCCCAGATACTTGGGAGGCTGAGGCAGGAGAATCACTTGAACCCTGGAGATAGAGGTTGCGGTGAGCCGAGGTCGCGCTATTGCACTCCACCCTGGGCAACAAGAGTGAAACTCTGTCTCAAAAAAAAAAAAAAAAGTACCTACTTTGTGAGCTTATAGTGAAGATTAAATGAGTTACTATTTGTAAACACAGAAAAGAGTGCCTGTTACATGATATGCACCTTGTGTTTGCTATTCTGTTTCCAACTTTATCAACATATGGCTTATCTGTATATTCTTTTCATCTCCTTGCATTTCTTTTTTCTTTCTTTCTTTTTTTTTTTTTGCGACGGCATCTCACTCTGTTGCCCAGGCTGGAGGGAAGTAGTGCCATCACTGTTTACTGCAGCCTGGGTTCAACTGATTTTCTTGCCTCAGCTACTTGAGTAGCTGGGACTACAGACATATGCCACCACATCGGGTTAATTATTTTATTTTTTGGAAAGGTGGAATTTCACTTTATTGCCCAGGCTGGTCTCAAATCCTGGACTCAAGCAATCCTCCTCCCTCAGCCTCCTAAAGTGCTAGTATTACAGGCGTGAGCCACTGTCCAGCCCCTTGAAAATTCTTAACATAAAATATAATTATTTGGGGTGTGAGGTATACATTTATAAAAGGTATATTTAAATGAAATTCTCTGTAGCTGTTATTAATTCTACCTTGTTATTTATTTATTTATTTATTTTGGAGACGGAGTTTTGCTCTTGTTGCCCAGGCTGGAGTGCAATGGTGTGATCTCAGCTCACTGCAAACTCTGCCTCCTGGGTTTAAGCGATTCTCCTGCCTCAGCCTCCCAGGTAGCTGGGATTACAGGCATGCGCCACCACTCCTGGCTAATTTTGTATATTAGTAGAGACAGGGTTTCTCCATGTTGGTCAGGCAGGTCTCGAACTCCCGACCTCAGGTGATCCATCTGCCTTGGCCTCCCAAAGTGCTGGGATTACAGGTGTGAGCCACTGCGCCTGGCCAATTCTACCTTATTAATGGTGGTGGTCAGCTCTGTGATTTTTGATCATTCTTTTGATTAGTTGAAAGCAGGGTACTAAGGAATCCAAGTAGAGTTTCATTCTGTTTCTTCTCAGATATCTGTCACCTTTTCATCAATTTTTATTTTTTGCTATCGTATGTGTGACACTTAATGCTGTGTTTTCATTACTTGCTGTGCCTTTGATCATTCTGATGTGTCACTGTTGATAGTTCCCCATGCTTTTGTGTAAAGTCTGTTGTGTTGGAGATCATGATTAAAATCCCTGCTTTCGAAAGTCAAATACCTCACTTGTAAGTGGGAGCTAAACAGTGGGGTACACATGGACACACAGAGTGGAATAATAGACATTGGAGAATCCAGAAGGTGGGAGGGAGGTGAGGGTTCAAAAATTACCTATTGTGTACAGTGTTCACTATTTGGGCGGTGGGGACACTACAAGCCCAGACTTCGCCATGATGCAATATATGCCTGTAAGAAACCTGCACTTGTACTGCCGAAATATATACAAATAAAAAGTAAATTGTAAAACTCCTGTTTCTTACATTTACTCAGGGTAATTTTTAGTCTGCCTTTTTTTTTTTTAACTTGTCTTTGGATCCATTATATTCTTGGCTTTGGGTTTGAAATTCAGTCGAGGACTTCCTTTTCAGAGAATTTGGTTCCTATGTATCTGTCACATGCTGCTATCTTTCACCACCAGGATGTTTTGCTTTGTTGAGAGGTTCTTCACAGAATTCAAGAGATCGCCGGGCCCTTTGTCCCTGCTGCTGGCAGTTTGTCTGTGCACTGCCTGGATGCAGAACTCAGCTTTGCCTCAAACATACACACACGCACACACATATACACTCATGTACACACATACACACACGTGCACACATACACATGCACACATGTGCACACACATACATGCATACATGCACACATATGAACACATGCACACATACACATGCACACATTCTGACACAGGGACACATACACTCATGCACACACACGGACATACTCATGCACACACTTGTGCACACATACACACTCATGCACACACATGCATCCATATACACACACATACACATGCATACATGCACACTCATGTACACACATACACTTATGCACACACATGCACACACTCATGAACACACTTGTGTACACATGCACACACACACATGCACACACGTACACACTCATGCATACATGCACACACACACGCACACACACGGACATACACACTCATGCACACACATGCATCCATGCACACAGACACATGCATACACGCATACACACACTCGTGCACACTCACACACTTATACACACACATGAACACACATGAACACACACTTGTGCACACATGCATGCACTCATGTACACACATGTACACACATGCATACATGCACATACACACTCATGCATACATGCATGCACACTCATGCACACACACGTACACTCATGCATACATGCATGCACACTCATGCACACGCACATGCACACACACGGACATACACTTGTGCATACACTTGTGCACACAAACTCATGCACACACATGCATCCATGCACACACATACATACACATGCATATACGCATACACACATGCACACACTCATACTTTTATGCACACATATGTACACACTCATGAACACACACTTGTGCACACACATGTACACACATGCATACATGTATGCACACACGCATGCACACACATGTGCACACACATGTACACACTCATGCACATGCACACAAGTCCCCCATCTCCACACTACCCCACAAGACCACTAGGGATCTATGCATCCTCCCTAATAATCAGGACCTTTCCACAGCACCACTCCACCATGCCCCCCCTTTCCCGGTGGATGTCCCCCAGCAAAGCCTGCACCCCACAGTTCCTTACCTGCTCTGCTAGTCTCACCTGCCACCACAAGCAATTATGGAAGCATTTCTCCCAAAGCAATTCTTGGAGTTAATTCTTCTTCATCTCCTTATATCTGTATTACATTTCAGATGTTATAAATTAGGTATCTACTCATGTCTTTCAGGCGAGATCAAGAAGCACATACAATTTTGAGAACCACTGGTCTAGTGAGCTTTCTAGCACTTCCAAGAGTAATAAACTCAGCACATGACAAATTGAACTTAACCATCTTCTCTGATCCCTAAAACCTCAGCCATCCAAGTAAAAAAAACTTTGGGACAATCTTCCTCCACCCCTTTTGGGCCCCATCTTTCAAGTCTAGTCAATGACCATGTCATGTTGCATCTTTTTCCTTAAAACAACCCATCTCTGTCCCATTGTCTGGTCTCCAACACCACTGCCTCCAGGCCCTGAGATCTTTTCTTCTAGACTGCTACCTCGTCTGCCTACTTGCCCTCCCAGCCTACAGCCTGCCCCTCTCAATGAAGCTGGAGGACTTTTCCAGAACTCCAGATCTGATCCTATCTCCCCCTGCTGAGAATGCTTCCACGCTCCTCATTGCCTTCAGAATTGTATCCCAAGTCATCCCATGAAATATAAGATTCTTCATATGCAAACCCTGTCCACCTGTCCACAATCTCTTTCTGTCCTAAGCCCCAGCCACTTGCCTCACTTCCCATGTCTCTGAATGCTGACCCTCTTCCCTTTGCCAGGAATTCCCTTCTTCTCTTTCATTGCCTGCATACCTCCTCCTTACCCTTGAAACTTTGGTTAAAATCCCCTCCACCCCACTGAGAAGTCTTTTCTTCCTGATCCCTTCCTTATCTCCTCCTATAGCTCAAGTAGAACCCTATGGCACCTGTTACCTGTAACATCTGTTTGCTGGTTCATCTTCCCTGTAAGTCCTGTGAGCAACCTGAGGGCTAGGATTTAAACTTGACCTCTGAATGCCAGCTCCTACTGGCTGCTAGAAGGCACTCAATAAATAGTTGCTGAATAAATAAATGAATGAGACATTCATGTTGCTATTCATGGATTTAAAAAAATGGTTTGAAGTTCCTTTTGAGGGACAGTTGGTTTCATCGTCTTCTCCGTGATCTTTGTTAAATCATTAAGGTGGCTGCTTTTAAATCTTTTTAGTTCCTTTTGTGTATCTTGTTGCAATATATCATATTTTCCATGAAGACCAAAGATAATTCACACCATGAAACTTTCCCCATTAGTCATCCTGACAAATTTATCTTTCCTGAGTCTACTTTTGAAATGCAAATTAAATTGTCCATTTTTGATGATCCTTGAAATGAATGGTTTTTAATGGCAGCCCTTTCTGTGCCTGAGGGTTTATAAAGGTTGCTTTTCTACTTTCTTTTTTTTTTTTTTTTTTGAGACGGAGTTTCGCTCTTGTTGCCCAGGCTGGAGTGCAATGGCGCGATCTCGGCTCACCGCAACCTCCGCCTCCCGGGTTCAAGCAATTCTCCTGCCTCAGCCTCCCGCGTAGCTGGGACTACAGGCACGTGCCACCATGCCCAGCTAATTTTTGTATTTTTAGTAGAGACGGGGTTTCACCATGTTGACCAGGATGGTCTCGATCTCTTGACCTTGTGATCCACCCGCCTCGGCCTCCCAAAGTGCTGGGATTACAGGCGTGAGCCACCGCGC
>PVKV010034348.1:0-17781 GCA_004027835.1 Alouatta palliata
AGATACATACATGACAATGTGGTTTGCTGCCTTCATCCCCATCACCTGTATCTGGCATTAATTTTAGCTCTGAAGAGAAATTATGCATATACCATGCATGTGTGTTATTTTATATTTAGGTATACATATTTTAAATAGTTATCAAAGTAGAAGTCTACTTAAAAGATTCAGATACATATAAAATATTTTAAAGTGGATTTATATATATGTATATATATATATACATGTATATATATATATACATATATATATGTATATATATATACATGTATATATATATATACATGTATATATATATATATATACATGTATATATATATATACATATATATACATATATATATATATATATATATACACACACACACACATATATACATACATAGCCAGTAAGCGAATGCCACTATGTATATAAAAATAACATGCAAACATATAAGAAAACAGTTTGTTCACTTAAATGTCTTGGGTAAAATGACAGTTTCAATTCTAAAATATTATTATCAGAATGTTTTTAAATAAAGGAAGCATTTTTGATACATTCAATAATGAATTTAAGATACTATTTCTAGCTATAGAATCAGGAAAATCAGCTTAAAGAATAAACAATATTTCATAATTAAAATAAAATAAAATAAAATTTTAATTTTCCTGCAATTTTTAAGTTGATGTAATCTCAGCATTTCCTCTATATCTCTAATGACTGAATTTAATAGTCTTGATTCCCAATCAACTAAAATAAAGGGCAAGGTGGCTTTCTAAATGGCAAATGGCAGATTTATTTACAAATGTGTATGTGTATGTTTCACATGATATGTTTGTAAGAAGCTTCACCAAAGACTGAATTAGCTTGAAATGTTATTCATTGCAGAGTAACTGCTGTCTGAAATATAAAGTCTAGATTTAGCACTCCAAAGCTAGCTTAGCGCTGTCAATATATGTCTTCAAACTATGGATTGTTAGAAATTTGCACTAATAAAAGACAAAGGCAGCCTGTAAAGTATGAATTCAAATGTACTCAGAGTGAGTGACAGTGCTTCAAACATTGGAAGAGAGTGATCATTCTTCTTTGAGTCTTCTTCATTTTAAATAACCCCAGAATATCAGAAAGGTTAACAGCTTCAGAGAGTCAAATATGTATACAATCCCAAGTTTCACCCCACGTTATAGATATGATCTACTTCGAGCATCTCCTTAATAACTCTAGTCCCTGAAAGCCCATACTTTTTGCTATTGGGAGGATTTGATGGGATGATGCAAAGAAAGCACTTAAACAGCCGAATGGCACATAGTGAGTGCTTAATATATGGTGGTCATTATTGTTTTTGTGATACTTCCTTCTCCATTGCTCATATGATGTGGTTTTGAGAGTGCCTTTATCACACTGGCTTGCTCTCCTCTGAAGGAATTCTGTTTGTTGAATTGAACACCTTGCACCCTCTCTGACTTACCTCTGATGTGAGTCCTGGTTACCACAAACAGTTCTGTGCAGACTTTGATTCACTTCCAGCTGACAGCACCTCTCCTTAAGGTTGTGCTGTGTCTCTCACATGTTGTACTGTGGCTTCTCTGTTGCTGCTGAATTCCTAGGCCCCTACTTATGACACACACGTGTACAACCCAGAAGTACAGGGCTGATAAGCATAAGAGGTCACCTGCAATTGATGGGAGAACAGGAACAATGGATAGATATAAATGCTTTCCATTTTATTTATCAGGCGAATGATTCTGGGAACTGCTTATAAGGTCTGATCCAATAACCAGTCTCTTTTACTGGTGGCCTGCTCAATAACTTTCCCTTACTAGTTTATCCTTTCCCTGTTCACGCTCTTATCTCTCAGTGAACAACTTGCTTTTAAGCCTTTGTTTTAGATGCTCCTTTCAGAAGACACCAGAATGTGTATGTAGTATATGTATGCATGTATATGTGCATATATATTCATTTTTAGGCAGATTATCCCAAAAACATAAACAATTATTCTATGACTAAAATTAAGACAAATACAATCTTTACATCTTCTGACCTTCTGCAGTACTTACAATTAAAGACATTATTTAGAAGATCCTATCTGTTGCTAATTTATGTGTCAGTTAAGTAATAATGGAAATAATAGTTTATTGAACACTGATGACGTCAGAGTGCTTTCCATGTATTATCTTGTTTAATAATGGCACTTGCCCTTTTAAGTAGCTTCTATTATCTCAATATTAGAGAAGATAAAATAAAGGATGAAGAGGTTAAATCATAGGCTCTAGGTCAAATCTGTAGCAAATTGCTGGCCTAGGACCAAATAAACACTTTTAACTACTATTTTGTTTTGTACTCAGCCACTATTTTTGTCTCTGTCACACCTATGCACATTTATTTAATATTTGACTGATATAAGGGGTGTCCATGCAAGAATTCCAAAATATGAATTGTGAAAGAAATCTTAGTGGTCACTTCATCATTCCTTCTCATTTTCTGGATGAAAAACTGATGCTAAAAGCATGGTACAACTTGGCCAGATATACAATAGTGGACAGGGGAAAATTTGAGACGAGACCTTAGAGCCCTTGATTCTCAAATACATTTTCTTTCAAAAGAAATGTTTAACTCCAATCAAGAACTAATAACGCAAATATAGGAGGGTGTTCCTCTGGAGGCCAGAGTTTAGCTAGGGAATGAGTTAGCCTCCAATACCTTTGGGTATTTATTGAAGATGTTCTTACATATGGAGACTCTTTGCTGTTCTATGTGAAACCACGTATTGTACATAAAGCTGTCTACAAATTCAAGGAGCAAAAAATTTGGAATAATAGAGTATGAGATGCTTCATACTGGCCTCTTGGTCCAGGTGTAAACTTCTCAGCAAAGATGTTGAATTGAGGAAACTGAGAGTTGTTTTAAAGTTGAACTTTGTGAGACTCTGAGTTCAAATAGTGTTGCTCAGGAGACCTACAACAATCTCTAGGTTAAAGGGAGATTGTTTCCATTCAATCTGCATGAGCTCCTCTACAGCAGGTGGTTTAAGGACCAGCAGGGGACGGTACCCTTCTTGTGGATATCAGGCATCCTTAGATGAGGAATCACCAAAATACATCTAACCCTGAACAAGGAGGTGATAGGTCAAGAGAGAGGAAAGGAGGAGAGAACATGGCATCTGCGCTGTCAGTTCAAGAGGCGAGATGAACACTGTGGGGTGTTCCAGAAACAAATGGGTTTGAAAGAGCCTAAAAATCAGTTTATCCATGTAGTGTCAACTCATTTGTATCCACCGAATGACAAGACCTGAAGCAACATGAATTCTATCATAAGGAATCAGAACACCTAGGGTTGCCTGACTGACAAAAAGATCTGAGGCCATTAAAAGAAATGGGCTATTTTCTTTGATCTTTTCATTTTGATAATTAAAAAGAAGCTCACATATGTCATCAGCAGATCTTTTCCAGCCATTTATTCTTCCTATCTACTGAAGAAATTTCTGAAAAATATACTAGGAATATAAAACAAATGTAAGATTTTACTTTCAGCTGCTTTATAAAATATCGAGTGGGAATGACTCAAGCCTGTGCTCTCCAATCTCTTCCATGTTGTGACACATAAAATATGAACATATGTATATGTATAGTGAAGCAATTAGAAAAAACTAATTGGCCCAAGGCAACAGTTTCTACCCTATGGCTAAGGGATCAAGACAGTACTGGTTGGAAAGTTTGACTTGAGAACCAAATGATGAAATATAGGACAGTCTGTGGGTTACTGATAAAAGAATAAATTCAGTCCCCAGTTTTAGGACAAAATGACTATCTTAGCACCAATTAATTTGAATGTGTGATCTTTTGATTTTAAACTATCTGAAATTTACTGTTATGCTAGCAAAAGTATTAGAATATCTAATGGTGATGTGCTAGATGAATTGAATGGAGGGAGACCAGAGGTGATGAAATTAATTAGAAGACTGTTATGGGAATTCAGGTGAAAGGGAAAAAAATGAAGGATTAGGAGCACATTTGATTCAACATCTCTCCTAGCACCTTGCTCTTACATTCTTGATAAGTGTTTGTTTAGAAGATGAAGAACAGAGATGTTGTTAAAGACAGATTCTCTACTAAAATAATAATGATAATAAATAATAAGATAGTTATAATAAAAGTAGGACAGACATGATGGCTCACACCTGTAATCCCAGAACTTTGGGAGGCCAAGGCTGGAGGATCACCTGAGGTCAGGAGTTTGAGACCAGCCTGGCCAATATGGTGAAACCCCCTCTTTATTAAAAATACAAAAATTAGCTGGGTATGATGGCTGGAACCTGTAATCCCAGCTACTCAGTAGGCTGAAGCAGGACAATTGCTTGAATCCGGGAGGTAGAGGTTGCAATGAGCTGAGATTGAACCACTGCACTCCAGCCTGGGCCACAGAGTGAGACCTTGTCTCAAAAAATGAAAAGATAGTTATAATAAAATTACTAATACATTTTTATTGATGGTTTAGCATAATTTTACGTTGAACTATATCCTAAGTGCTAGAAGGGAGCCAGAGAGTTTGAAAATATTACCAGTAGTAACATTTGTGATATGTTGAAGTGTTGGTAAATATACACATAGGTAAATGAATAGCTACTTACATTGCTGGTGGGAGTGAGAATTGGTGAAATCACCTGAAAAGCAAATTGGTAAACTTTAGCCCACAAAATTCCATTTCTTGAAATTTGTATTAAATTTGCTACGGCTACCATAATATACCACAAACTGGGTGGCTTAAACAACAGAAATTTATTTTTTCATGGTAAAATAAATATGTTTTATTTCATTGGAGGGTAGAAGTTCAAGATCCAAGTGTCTATAAGGTTGATTTCCTCTTAGGCCTCTTTCCTTGGCTTGTATTTGGCTACCTTCTCCATGTCTTCATATGGTCTTCCATATGAGCATGTGCACAGCCTAATTTCCTCCTCTTATAAAGACACCATTAATGTTGTATTAGACCCTGTCATAATGACCTCATTTCAATTTAATGACCTCTTTAAAATCTCAAAATATTGTCAAATTCTGAGTTAATAGGGGTTAGGGCTTCCATATACAAGTTTAAGGGGAACAGAATTCAGCCCATAAAAGACTGTATCTTAAATGGTGAATGCTAAAGTAAGTTCTTTATCACATTGTATATAATAGAGAAGGAAATAATCTAAAGTTTCATCAGCAGGTACTTGCTGAAATGAATCACGTTTCACTCATATTGTGAAATACAAGGCAACTATTTAAGAGAATAAAATCAAAACACTATATGTTAATATTAAAATATCTCTAAACACACTGCAAAATAGAAACAAAAGCCCAAGACTCAATATGTAGGATATGATACTGTTTCTGTAAATAAATACACATAGATTTATGTATACATCTATGAGAATGTATGGAAAGAGTATTAGAAATATATGTATGAAATAATTGACTGAATTACCTGTGGGCACAGGTGAATAGTGGGGGTGGAGAGTACAGCTTTCTTATTTTGCATTGTAGTGTTTGAGTAGAGGGACGTATTAGGGCTCTCTATTGGGACAGAACTAATAGGATAGCTGTATATATGGAAGTTTATTAGGATAATTAACTCACATGACACAAGGTGAATTCCCACAATAGGCCGTCTGCAAGCTGAGGAGCAAGGAAACCAGTCTGAGTCCCAAAACCTTAAAAGTAAGGAAGCTGACAGTACAGCCTTTAGTCTGTGGCTCAACGCCCCTGGCAAACCGCTGGTGTAATTCCAAGAGTCCAAAAGCTGAAGAACTTGGAGTCTAATATTCAAGGGCAGGAAGCATCCAACACAGAAGAAAGATAAAGTCCAGAAGACTCAGCAGTCGACTTCTCCTACCTTCTTCTGACAGCTTTATTCCAGCCAAGCTGGCAGCTGATTAGATGGTGCCCACCTACATTAGATGGTGCCTTTCTCAGTTCACTGATTCAAATATTAATTTCTTCTGCAACACCCTCACAGACACATCCAGGAACAATACTTTGCATCCTTCAATCCAATCAAGTTGACAATTAATGTTAACCATCACAAGGGATAAAAAAACTCAAACATTTGTTTAACATGTGCTATAGGATAAACACTCTTCTGAACACCTTCAATGTATCAACTCATGATTCTCACAACCAACCTGAACTATTCTCATCCACAATTAAAATGAAGAAATCAAGGTAGACAGATAATCAGCCTGCCAAGACCATGCAGCTGGTCAATGGCAGAGCTGACTGGAGTCCAGGCAGTCTGGCTTTTGAGTCTGTATCCTTAACTGCCATAAATACAGCCGGTTAATGCCAATGTACTGCTTCTCCAAAATTTGTGTGAAAATTAATAAACTCATGTATCTTTATATATTCTCTGATTCTGGCTTTGACAATCTGCCCTTCTACACATTGAGACTGAAGGAATACAGGGTGGTATACATTTCTATTTTCCTCCTAGATGTCGGTTTAATAGAAAGAACTCATCTAGGTGTCTCAATACCAGGAAACCAGCTTCATGACTTGATTTCACCATTATGTAGGAGCCACACACTATACATCTCTCTAGGTCTCCCTCTCCCTGGCTGGTCAATGCGATAATGATAGCTACTAGACCTGTCTCTTCATTACTACTGTGAAGATCAAGTAGAGTCTTGCATCTGAAACTCATTCATAGAACACTGCCTGTGTATGCTCAGCCTTTTTAAAAAATGTTTTTATTATTTAAGTTCTGAGATACATGTGCAGAATGTGCAGGTTTGTTACATAGGTATACATGTGCTAGGGTGGCTTGCTGCACCCATCAACCCATCATCTACATTAGGTATTTCTTTTAATGCTATCCCTCCCCTAGCTCCTCACCCCTAGACCTGCCCCAGTGTGTGATGTTCCCCTCCCTGTGTCCATGTGTTCTCATTGTTCAAGTTCCATTTATCAGTGAGAACATGCAGTTTTTGGTTTTCTGTTCCTGTGTTATTATTCTTTGGTGAATGCGTCTCAGATTTCCAGAAGTCCACTGAAGGAAAATGAGTGTTTGAATGCAATATAAACATATGGAGGTTTATAGGTGAAAATAAAATCATGTGAAGTAACTTGATGAATGCCTTAGATTTTTGAAGTAACTTGATGAGTGCATTAGATGAGACCATCACAAAATGAGGGGCTTGCAGGCACTGTCCCAGGTTTTGTCATCTACCCTATATTCCTAGCTTATTATTCACTCCCATTATAGTGCTTGGGTAAGAGTAGGGAAGGGATGTCAGAAAACGTTTGTTGAATGAATGTGGGGGATTAAAAAATAGAGATATTGTCTCTGCTATGAAAATGTTTTCCAAATAATCAGTGAGATAAACACAACTGAAGAGATGAATAATTATGTTGGTAAGGATGATGCATCTTGTCAGGATTAAGAAGAGTGAGAAGGGCAGAGCAATGTAATAGGATCATACATTCAAAAACACTGGACCTGGGAAGAAACCCACAAATCATAAGCCAGTGGTTTTTTGTATTCTACAGAATCTTAAAAGTCTGTGGACCATCATGTAAGTAGGGAAGGCTCTCCAGGTGACACAAGTTGTTCAATAAAACCAGCTACATGTTTTTTTCATTGAACACTAGACTTCCTGGAAATGGTTTTTGAATAAAGCTCTCTTGGCTAAAAAAAAACCCTAATGACAATTCTAATTTCTTTTGTTAACAGAAGAGTAAATTAAGGTTTGGGAGAAAATCACTGTGTCTAAGGTCCTGCAGATAGTTCAAACTTTCTTCCTATAGATACAGAAAGAGAACTGAGTAATGTATGTACAATATAATTTTGAATAAAGGAAACAAAAAAATACAAGCTAAAACCTCATAACAGAAAACATTTTGCAGTGTGTGAAGTTTGAAATAATGAGATAAGGTGAACAAAAAAATTTGTAAATCTTTTCTTTTAAATAATTAGTTATATTTTGGACCAAATTTTAACCAAAATTTCTAATATATAATAGTATAAAGAGTATTAGAAAGATAAATATAAAAGACAGAATTACCGGTGGGCACAAGTGAATAGCGAGGGTGAAGAGTAAAGCTTTCTATACTCTCTAATATATAATAGTATATGGAGAACCAAAATATCTAATATATAATAGTATATGGAGAAGTGTTGGATTGGGCCAAAAGAGGGAGAATTCAGACTGCCCAAAAAGAGCTGAAATAGTCTGCCCAGGAAGAAACAGCACATTGTGATCTTTTCTTGCCTGCTGATGAAGGGTATGTGATTACTGCAGTAAAAACTTCTTATATAGTTATAACTTGTCTTGTTCACTTTCAGTTTAGAAATATATTTTCCCTTGTCCTCTATACCTATTAAAGAAATATGGAAAATTTTCTTTGGAAATCCTTGCCTATATTGTCTTGAAACTTTTATATCTTTTTTTTTTTTTCTTGGCTAAGAAACTTCATGAAGCTTAAAATGTTTATCTTTTATGCATCTCGGTATTTCCCAGGTATCATTTAGGTAAAATCCTGGACCAAAACAGAAAAGTCAGTAGATTGCTATTAGAAAGGACTTTGCAATTTTACAGCATCACTTGCCAAGGAAAATGGCTGAGGAATTACCATGTCCCCATGTAAATATAAACAGAGAATTGTGGTTTATCTCCTTCTAGGTTTCAGTCCATTTGGCTCTGAGAGTTCCCAGAGGACTCTTCTAATGTTGGAGATGAAGACAGTCAGAACTTGGTAGTCATCTCTTTCCAAAACTGTAAGCACAAATGTCCAAGATTATGAGTGATTTGTTAGCACCCAGCATGTAGGACATGTGCCTTGGGAGTCTAACGCCCTGGTTTCCTAGATCCCTAAATGACCTTAGACTTATTTGGGAATTCTATCACATAGGAGTATATTCCGCTGCAGGAAATAGAAAGTGCTATTTCAATGGCTTGAAGAAATAAAAGTTTAATTATCTCATTTTACAAGAAGTTAGAAGGTAGGCAATTCATGGCTACTATAGCAGTTCTATAATTTTTTGTCTTCACGTATGTTGTCTCTTGTTTACAAAATAGCTATACCACCAAGCCTCATTTCCACCCTGCAAGGAAAAAAAACTAATTGTCTATTTCTAGTGAGATTTATCTTTGTATCCAAAAAAAAAAAAAGAATAATCCCTGTCAAGGGATTTTTTCTTAATCTCATTGTTTGTGTGTAGCAGGGCTGTGTGTGCAAGTAAGAGCAAGTAAACAAGAGTTTTAGCATTCCATACTTTGTAATATAGAAAAGTGAGAGAAAAGTTTATTGAAGATAATGTGGGATAGCTGATTCATAGTGCATTCCATAGGAAGCTCAACTTGGAAACCAAAGTTGTGTAAAGTTTTATGCACAGATCACCAATGCATATCAATCTAAACATGCTTTTTTCTATGCATAAGTGCTAGATGGTTTTGCCACCTATCCTCTCAAAATTAAACTGTATCAAAATCTGCAAAATAACTGAGTGATATCTGTGAGATTATTTTATACTAAGTCAATAGTCATTAATATAGACTTTATGTTTTGCCCCTCCATAGTAAGCATCTATCTATTTTACTACCAGGATCCATTCCTGCTTCCTGTGGCAAGAGAAAATCAGATTTTTATTTGGGGAGACAAGCCACTCACACCTTATTCCACATGGTTGGAGTGGGGCTGAATCCATTTCTGCAGGAACCAGTGAGTCATGAATAAATCAATTAGCACATGGCTTTCTCTTGGATTGATTGGGTTGATTGATTTCTCACATTATCTGGCATGTCATCTAATTTGGACCAATGGGAGATTAACCTCAGACTCTGGTTGCTACTGCTGAGGAAGGGAGACTACGTTTTTTATTCTTCTAGAGCTGTATTTATCTAAAGTCAAAAATATTGGGGAGCACTACATAGAAAGAGTCTTCCTAAATATGGCACCAACATGTAGGATAGCAGAACAGAGAGATGTGTAAAGAAGGACTACACTTTGATGGTATATTTTTGAGTCTCTGGATCCAGCCATGTTTGATATCAGTGTATCCCTAAACTTCACAGTTACATCAACCAATTAAAAAATTTCAGTTGTGTGAACCAACTTTTCTTTTTTATTTTTGCTTGATCCAGTTTAGGTTTCTATCTCCTTGATGCAGTTTGCCTCTGCGTCCCCACCCAAATCTCATTTTGTAGCTCCTATAATTCCCAAGTGTTGTGGGAGAGACCCAATGGGAGATGATTGAATCATGGGCATGGGTCTTTCCTGTGCTATTCTTGTGACAATAAATGGGTCTCATGAGATCTGATGGTTTTAAAAATAGAAGTTTCTCTGCACAAGCTCTCTCTTTACCTGCTACCATACACATAAGATGTGACTTGCTCCTCCTTGCCTTCCACCATGATTGTGAAGCCTCCCCAGCCATGTAGAACTGTAATTCCCACAAACCTCTTTATTTTATAAATAGCCCACCCTCAGGTATGTCTTTATCAGCAGTGTGAAAATGGATTAATACATTCCTTCTACTAACAATACCCTGAATAATAAACTATCTTAAGGATATTTTCTCTGTAAAAGTAGACTGTGTCCTTACTCAGAAGAAGTAAATTTCTATTGGTGAAAATCTAAGCACCAGGTCATACCAGTGTGAGAAGTATGTTTAAGTCACTTAAATCACATTATATATGTGACCAGATACATGTCCATAAGTAGATATGAAAAGAAATAAGATATTGTGGCTTACTAACTGGTGGAATGGATGTTCAGGGACAAGAGTTCTAGCACTGATTCTGTAAACAGCTTGCTCTCATGAGCCTGTTAAGTAGCTTCAGCTTTATGAATCTCAGCACTTTCATTTCTGAAATTGGGCTTATAGCGCCTGTTATGTCAAACTGCTGATTGAGGCTCAAATGAGACAATATATGTCATATCCTTATATAAGATATAATAGCATACAAGCAAAACACATTGTCAAGGACAGGGGTCATCAAACTACATCCCACAAGCCAAATCTGGTCTGCCACTTGTTATCATAAGTAAAATTTTACTGGAATGAAGCCATGCTCAATTTTATAAGTATTGTCAATGGCTGCTTCTGTGCTAAAATGAGAAATTTCAACATAAACCATATGGTTTACAGTTCCTAAATATTTACTATGTGGGTCTTTACATTAAAAAGTTACTGACCCTCAGTCTAGAATTGGGACAACACTTTTAGTAACACTAAGGAGAAAATCTCTCGTATCTAATCAGTATCCCCTGAAAGATTAGTGAATATTCACTTGGCTCCTTTCTTTTTCATTTTCACTCCTTTCAACTATGATTTTAATAGCATCAACACTGAAAAACTGAGTAGCACAGAAAAATGGAAATGGGGAGAAATTTTTAAAAATGTTCTTTTTAAATATGCATTGCACACAGCTGTTGAACTAAAAATTGATTATTATTCTATTGGAACAAAGGCATTTTGGACAGCTAGATTGGTGCTTCAAAATATACGCGAAAAATGTCTCAAGTTGGAATCCAAAGAATAACTTCTGCTGCGTCAGCTGGTGTGTCACATCAGCTGTTTGCATGTGGTTGAGAAAGTTGGATTAGTTGCTCAAATAGTCTTTTCCTCAGGATTTCATGAAGGGAAAGTTAAAATTATAGTATTTGCCCTTTAGAATGGGTCGCTTAGTGCAACTCTGCATCATGTGATTATTTTTTGATAGAAACGTGTTTCCCTGAAGGCTCTAATATGGGCCTGACATTGTGCCAGGGAGTGGAATTAAGATTTTTGACAAGACAGAATGGTTGCTCGTGATCCCTGACCTCATGGTGCTTACATTCTATTGGGGGAGGCAGTTTTTGTTTAATTTCTGCTTGGTCTTGACATGCGATGGATTAGCTTTTTCTTAAACACATCTAGCAATGGGGAGGACATTTCTTGGTTGAACAGATGTAATCATTAGAGAAGTTATTAATATTTTTATTATTAATCTGAAATAAACTTTCTTACAGCATCCTTCTCTTTGTGCTAGCTGTGTACTCAGTCATAACAGGTCATATATACAGCCGTTTTCACTTAACACCCTTTCAGAGAGTGAGACTTCTCATGATCCATCATTTATGTCCAGGCTAAAAAATTCATAATTCTTTTGACTATATCAGGATTTTAATTGATAGTCTATTAAATATTAACCCATGTTATTTCCATTCTGAATTATGTTAAGTGTATGCAAAAGTGAAAATTTGAAGCAAAAGGCCTATGAGGCCAAAATTAATTTATTTTCCCTCTAACTATGAGAGGAATAATACATAACAATTTCTTGTTAGGCCTCCTTCTAATTCTAAGAAACTCATCTGATTATTCACATTAACCCTAAAAATTGGCAGAAATTACTAGCCTGAAAAATTGAATTGGGTGATATAAGAAGTTTTGGTTTTCAGAAATTTCTTATTAATGAAATGTCAGATAATACGTCTTTTTACTACTTTTATGTTTCACCTGAAAGCATTTTCAGTTGCTTTGTAAATGATCCCCTGTGACAGCATATGAATTGATTTTAGGTAATATTATCCCACAGAAAGAAAAGGCATGGGCTCTCAATATGTTGCAAGTATACTGAAATTCTTCAAATTGTCTCAGCCTTTGCCTTATTTTAAATGAGTTATTAATTTTTAAAATAATACACATCTTTAAAACCATACCACTGCATCCTGGAACAGGTCAAGTAACTTCTTTACTCCCACAGTGCCTGCCAGGATTACTTTCTCCTCTGTTTAATTTTTGCCTCATAGCACCAGTTTCAATCACCAATTTCAACAGCTTTTCAAAAGCACTTAAGATACAATGTTTCGACCTTGTAATATGTAGTATTCCATGGCCTTGATGGTGAGCAAGAGATGTCACAATGGCTATCTGATCATCCTGATTATCACTCCCATGCCCAAAAGATCCTTGAGTTTTTCTACAGCTGCCTTCCCAAACAAAAGGCGGGTGCAGTAGTGTTCCAGTTACTTAACAAAACAACACAAAACTTAATAGTTTAAAACATTTATTCACTCCCAAACCATTATTGTGGGCTGGACTTAGAGACTGCTCTGGGAGTCAGCTGGGAAAGCTCAAGCTTTAGAAGGTGGAAGGAACTGAAAGCTTGTTTACTCTAATATCTGGTGCCTAGACTAAGAAGAGTCAAGATTTTGGGGGCTGTAACACTTGGGGCTTCTCTATCGCTGTGTAGTATATATAATCTCACCACATGATCTCTCTAGCATGGAAGCTTCAGGACACTCAGACTTCTTACCATTAGTCTCAGTGCTCCCCAGGTACACATCCTAAAAGAATGAACCAGGTGGATGCTCTGATCCCCTTTATAGGCTAGTCTCAGAAGTCATGCAACATCACTTCCACTTGCATCACAACCCACCCAGATTTAAAAGGAGGGCATAGTTTCCATCTCTTGATGAAAAAAATGTCAGGGTCACATTTTAAGAACTTATGGAAAGGTAGATATAGATGTAAAGCAATCTCTTACAGGAAGGACAGGAGCTCTATACCAGTGTTTGCTGTTGGGAACATTTTGATTTTTTTTTTTTCCTTTTCTTTTTTTTTTTTTTTTTTTTGAGATGGACTTTTGCTCATGTTTCCCAGGCTGGAGTGCAATGGCATGATTTGTCTCACTGCAACCTCCACCTCTCAGGTTCAAGCCATTCTCCTGCCTCAGTATCCAGAGTAGCTGGGATTACAGGGACCCACCACAATACCTAGCTAATTTTTTGTATTTTTAGTAGAGATGGAATTTCACCATGTTGGCCAGGCTGGTCTTGAACCCCTGACTTCAGCTGATCTGCCTGCCTTGGCCTCCCAAAGTGCTGGTATTACAGAAGTGAGCATTTTGGAAACTAAACGAGAATGTAGAATTGAGAGGAGTTTTAAGTGTCACTTCTCATAGTTGTTTCTCAACTCTTGATCTGTGGGTTTATAACATGAGGGGACAGCACACTTCTCAGCCTCTACTCATCTCTCAACCTTTCTGTAACTTTCTTGGGCACCTTTCTCTTCACTTCCCAATGCTCCCCTCTGAACTAGAACTTCTACTTAGACAGTCCCCACCATTCTGCTGCTCCTATCTTTTAAGTGCCATATTTCCTTATTCTCAGTTTTAGCCCTAACCTTCCTCCAGCTTTGGAGTCACTCAGCTACCCCCACGCTGCTCCTCTCAAGCTCTACTGCTACTCCACTCCTAGCAGAACTTGCAGTGGTAGCTCCAGTTTCAACTAGATACTTCAAGCCCACCATTCCCTCCACTGCTTACATTATCTTTTTTCCAGACATATTTTTAATACTGTTAGGCCCTTGATGAAAAGAATAGATCCATATTTCTCCACCTGGCTCTGGCATTCCTAGTCTTAGCCCTCTAACTAGGGTGGGGGTGCAGGAGCATGTCTTTCTCACTATGACTATGGTTTTTATTTACATTTTATTTTGCGTTTTTCTGTTTTCTTCATCTAGTATTTTTCTTTCAACCATTTTAATTTCAAGAAGTCCATCACTTTCATCTTCTAAAGGTTGCATAACATTTTATTTAACTAGTTAATCATTAATGGGTTTAGGTTGCTTTCAATTTAGTGCAATTCTAAACAATATTGCAATAAACACTTGTGTACCTAGATCTTTGCATATTTGTCTTAGGTTCTATTTCTGGGAGACAAACTAAGAGAGATTTTTATTCAGATGGTTTATAGGGAGTACTCTTGGGAATAATACGTGTAAGGAAATGAGAAACATAATGCACTCACTACAGAGGCTTCAGCCAATCGCAGAAACCTATGAACCTTGGATGGCCAAGAGTGTATATTCCTCCATGTGCTAGTTGCTGGGCATGAGATACCCCTGGGGGAAGAATGTAACTTGGGTGAAGCAGCTCTCGTTTGTTGAGGGCAGTTCCTGGGCAAGGGCACAGCATAATTCACTTGCAGGAAATACTATTAACATGAGGAAAAATTCTTTTACTCTGTTACCCAGGCTGGAGTGCAATGGCTTGATCTCGGCTCACTGCAACTTCTGCCTCCTGGGTTCAAGCAGTTTTCCTGCCTCAGTCTCCTACAGGCACCCACCACCCTGCTTGGCTAATTTTTTTTTTGTATTTTAGTAGAGATGGGGTTTCATCATGTTGCTCAGGCTGGTGTCAAACTCCTGAGCTCAGGTCATCTGCCTGTCTTGGCCTCCTAAAATGCCAGAATTACAGGTGTGAACCACTAGGCCCGGCCAAAAATGAGTGTCTTTAAAGGGGAATATGGGCAAAACAATACAATATATATGCGTTAAACAATGTTCCATTATCTTAGGATAAATTCAGAGAGGTAGATTTCCTGGGTCAACTGATAAATTCATTTTAAAGCACAATTTGATAAAAAAAAAAAAAGCATGATTTGAATAAATTGAATTCTTTTAAATTTAATGAGACTTATTTTATGGCCAAAAATAAAGTCAACCTCAATAAATACTTGTTTACACTTGAAAATAATTGTACTTGGCTGATGTTGAGTAGAATGTTCTATAAATGTCAATTAGGTCAAGTTGTTTGAGAGTGTTGTTCAGACTTTTATATCTTGACTGATTTTTCTGACTTGTTGATCCTTCAGTTATTGGGAGAGGGTATTAAAATCTTCAACTATAATTACAAATTTATCTCTTTGCTTGAAATTCTAAGTTTTTGCTTTATACATTTTGAGGCTCTCTTACTAGTATATATACTTTTAGGATTGCTATGTATTCTGGATGAATTGATCTATTTATCTCCATAAAATGACTTTCTTTATCTTTGGAAATATTATTTGCTCTAAAATTTTCTTTGATATTAGTATAATCATTCCAGCTTTCTTTTGGAAAAGATTAGTATTAGCATAATATATCTTTTTGCATCCTTTTACTGTTGATCAAATGTGTCTTTATATCTAAAGTGTGTTTCTTATGGGTAGCATATATTTGGATCTTAAATTTTTATCCAATTGGACAATCTCTGATATTCAATTGGAGTATTCAGTACATTTCCATTTAATATGATTTTGATGTGGTTAGGTTAAGTCTATGTCTCACTATTTGTTTTCAAGTAATCCCATCAGCTCTTTCATTTTTTCTCTTTTTCTGCTTTGTTTTTTGAATTGAATAGGTATTATTTTATTGCATATCCCTTATTGACTATACTTTTTGTTTAGCTGTACCTAAGTCTATCATTTTTGTTTTATTATTTATTTGTTGCTTTAGGGTTTATCATCTACATTTTGAATTTATCATTTTAGAGAGTAGCAATATCCAGATGGCAGAGTAGTAGAGACCAACCTTTATCCACCCACAAAAACCAAAAATTATTCAGCTATCCATATACAAAAGTAGACTTGGATAGTCTCTAGAGTCCAGTTGAGAACCTACAGCAACACAGTGGAGGGAGAATAACTGCAAAAAAAAAAAAGGATTTCTGGGATGATTGGTACACCACAGACATATGGATATAACTGAGAACAAAGAAAGGTGGAGACTCTCAGTATCAGCCATACAGCAGGTACCACTGTGGTCCCCAGTGGCCTATTTGGCAGATGACTCTAGCAGCCTTTGCCATTGAGAACTTTAACGGTCCCAGTAGCAGCAATAATACTAATGGGGGATTTAATAACCTACTCTTAAAAACAGATATATCATCCAGAAAAAAATCAATAAAAGCCATTAAATCTGAACTACATTTTATACCCAATGGACCTCACAGACATGTACAGAACATCCCATCCCACAGCAACAGAATATACGTTTTCTCAAGTGCACATAGAACATTTTACAAAATAGGTCATATATTAGGCCACACAAAAAAAACTTAACAAAATTAAGAAGATTAAAATAATATCAAGTATATTTTCTGTACTCAATGGCATGAAACTAAAATCAGAAATAGGAAGAAAACTAAAAAAATTATAAATATATAGAAATTAAACTACATATTCCTGGACAACAAATGGATCAAAGAAGAAATCTCTAAGAAAATCAGAAAATGAAATACTTTTAGACAAAAATGGAAACACAATATACCAAAACTTATAGGGTGAAGCAAAACTAGTTCTAAAGCAGAAGTTACACATGGAGTAAAAAGATCTCAAGTAAACAACCAAAGAGCAAACTAAGCTCACAGTTCACAGAAGAATAGAAATAAAGAACAGAAATAAATGAAACATAGAAAAATTAAAAGAAAAGACTAATTAAACTAAGAGTCAGAATTTTAAAAGAAGAAGCAAAATCAATAAATGTTATTTTTTCTATTTTAGGTTCAAGGGTACACATGCAGGTTTGTTATATGGGTAAATGGCATGCTGTGGGGGTTTGGTGTACAGATTATTTTGTCACCTAGGTAATGAGAACAGTATCTGATAGGTAATTTTTCAATACTCACCCTCTTCCTACCTTCCACCCTCAGGTAGTCCCCAGTGTCTATTGATCCCTTCTTTGTGCCCAGGTATACTCAATGTTTAGCTCCCACTTATAAGTGAGAAGATGCAGTATTTGATTTTGTGCTCCTATGTTAATTCACTTAGGATCACGGCCTCCAGCTCCATCCATGTTGCTGCAAAGAATGAGGCGGGTGGATCATGAGGTCAAGAGATCGAGACCATCCTGGTCAACATGGTGAAACCCTGTCTCTACTAAAAATACAAAAATTAGCTGGGCATGGTGGCACGTGCCTGTAGTCCCAGCTACTCGGGAGGCTGAGGCAGGAGAATTGCTTGAACCCAGGAGGTGGAGGTTGCGGTGAGCCGAGATCGTGCCATTGCACTCCAGCCTGGGTAACA